>APFE030299448.1:40838-59872 GCA_000404065.3 Pinus taeda
CGATACTGGTCTGGGACCAGTGGTAGGAGTGGTACTTACTATGAAGCTGACTTCGGGTCGGCTGAGACTGGTCTGGGACCAGTGGTATGCACTCTGAGATTGACTTCTGGTCAGTGGAGAATGATATGACTCATTCTCGATCAATTCTTCTTCTTCATAGTTCAGCAGAGCTGAGCAGAGCCAGTAGAGCAGAGCTAGCAGAGCTGGCAGAGATAGTACAGTCATACATATGGATCAACGGATGGAGTTCTCCGTAGTTGAGAGGGAGTGTTAAATTGGCAACTAGGGCCAAACTCCATGTGGGTTGGCTTATTTATGGCAGCTGATATTTTTATTGGATCCCTATCGTCGAGAGGTGTAGGATTGATTCAAAGATCATCCGATTCTGATAAGTATTTTTGGAGATATGAATTTATTTTGTTTATGTAATTATTATCAAGCCGACCAGCTCTTATGTAGGCTCTAGAAGCCCAACCGACGTGTCTATTCATCATCCTCGTTTTGGTATAAATAGATGAGGATTTGTTATCATTTAGGATATGTATTCTTGAGGTGATCTCCTCTCCACGTCTTGGGTTTTTGGAGAAGAAGAGAACAAGAGAATCCATTGGCCTATATACAAATGATGCCCTAGATCTAAAACGTGGAAGCAATGGTCATGAAGAAGTCTATACGCAGCAAGAAGAATAAGGGAGATCTTACCATACTCTAAACGCTGTGATGAACTATAGCCCTAAACGCAGGTACTAATACGTTGTCCAAATCATAAAGGATAGTTGCAGTAATATAAAGGGAGGCGCAATCATCATGGGTAGTTGCAGTCAAATCCGCAGTAGGGTATTCACTGCACCATAGTTTTAGGTGCAGTCATGGCTTCATGAAGGATGCAGGAAATCACTGACACTCTCAGCATCCTGTATTGTATGCGGTTCAGGCAGCATAGATCAGGGCATAGAAACTCCAGTCACGCAGTTCCATGAAGACTCATAAATGGATATATATATTATATACGCAGGCATACATCGCAGACAATATATAATCAGTAGATATATATTTGCAGGCAATGGCAAAATATATATACGCAGGTCATGGCATACATATATCATCATATACGCTGACAAATTAATGGAGCTAAATTTATACGCTGTCTAAAAGTCTTATACGCAGGCCCTAGTCATGCGCTGTAATGGGAGACACGTTGTAATCATGGAAACACTTTACGACTTATACGCAGGCCCTAGTCATGCGCTGTAATGGGAGACACGCTGTAATCATGGAAACACTTCATACGCAGCCATATATTAGCATGGAGATATGCTGTCATCTAAACGCAGTCCTGAAACACTCAATACGCAGCCATATAGATACGCTGTCAGGGAGACACTTTCCACGCAGTCATCTAAACGTAGTAGTGACTTAGTGGAAGAAGCCGCAGTCATAATTGCGGTCAAGGTAGCCGCAGAATTAAGATACAACCTCAGTCTCAGCACTGGAAGTCTGGGCATAATTGCATTTATAGCAAGGTCAAGATCTCAATGAAGCAGTGATGAATGATGATGAAAGATGCAGTACCATGGGCATGACAAGTATGAGGTCATGGGCAACATGATGTATGGGCAACATGATGTAGATCATGGGCAGCATGATGTATGGGTAGCACAGTGATATATGAGATCATGAGCAACATTATGGTACTACACAGTAAGGTGCAACAATGGACGAGATGCAGAATGATGATAGGTGAAGGAGTCACCTTGAGTATCAGTTGAAGCAGAATGTCTTCAACTGATGTCATCGTTATAGGAGTTGATCTATGCTTAGATCTAGATAAGTCAAAGTGTTGACTTCTATTGTAAATGTACTCTCTCTCTCTCTCTACTGAACTCTGAAGATAAAAGAAGATTTGATCAAAGGGTTTCCGCGCACATTGTGGGGTTTGTCCCTGGCTCGCGCCATATTTTGTGTCCTCTTGCCTTGGCTTGTCTTCTGCGATTTATAGTTATGTTCTATTTGCAGTTTATCTTAATGTTGATGTGATTGCCAACTATGAAACTTTAAATAAATTGCTCTAGCATAGAACATACCTAATCTTAACAAAGGCCTTTCTCACTGACTTGTAGGTAGGTGTAGGCGGCAGGGTCAACAACACTAACAAGATAGTGTGGTTCATTCTATAGAGTATGCTGCAGTGGTGAACACCATATAGGCTAGTGTCGTCAGTGAAAAGATACTTCCTAATGTTGGAAGTACCTCCCTCGCTAAGTGAGTGTTGAGATTGGTAGCTTGGGAGGCACTCCAAACCCTAGGCTACAGGTTTATGGAGGAATTGGCATCACAAGGGCACTTGTGGGCTAAGGACCCAAGTGTGTGGGCTTTGCACCCAAGCTTGTGGGTATGAAACCATGCATGGATTTTGACACTTGGCACTTGGAGATTGTAGGGCACCCTTAAAGGAACAATGCGCCGCTTGTAGCACCAAGAGAGGCCTTGCAGATTGAGAGAAAATAATTTCTTTGTGATTATGTGGGTGAATTTGTCTCAAGCTCAAATCGGCATTAGCATAAGTGACTCTTCTTGATGGGCTAGATGTCACCTTAAGAGAAGATATAAATAGGAATGAGGAGAGACCTCATTCCTCACATCCTAAGTGCAACACGTCAAGGATCTCTCTCTGATTTAGCCGCAGATGTGAAGGACCCCAAGGAAGGAGGAAAAGGGCATTGGTTTGTGTTTTTCCTAGATTATTTGGAGGGTCAAGTTCTATTGGCAGCAGGCTGAGGCTATAGACGAGAGATCTGGGCGAATTTTGTGCATAATTATGGTGTGTTTCTTCATATGATTAGGCCACAGGTATTTTGTGATATTGTAGGTGGAAAGGTGCTCATTTCAGGAGGGTCCAGAGGCCTAGAGAGTCTCCAAACTCTAGGTTGCATTCATAGAAGTGTCAACGCAGATGTTTTGAGGAGAACATGGGGCTTAAGGAAGGGTTAGCAACAGTGTTTAAGGGCTAACGCGTGCCCTAACCAGGTCTGTCAGAACTCAGAGAAACTGCACAAGTGCCAAGGTAACTATCAATTCAGGCATACCAAGCTCAGGGTGCTTGCTTCAAACCAAATAATGCTTTCTTCAATCTGCAAACGTGAGTCTTCCTATCCTATACTTCAAATCCATGAGACTACTCAACACATACTTCTTCCTTGTACTTTTCAATGCTTCCATTTGCTTCATGCTTTATTTTATATAGCCATTTTGAAGTTGCATCAGGCTCTCCTTGAGGTCTCAGAACAACATCCCATACATCATTCTTCATAATCGATTTTTTGGCCATAACATCCTTCCAAACCTGTTCTTTCACAATTACTCCATTATGATTAGGATTATCATTGATCTGTTGATTTTTGTAGCACCGAACAAGTGTTCTAGTCTCGAATTTGGTCACAGAGGCTTAGAAACACAAGAGCTCCAAAACCCAGGAAACGTTTCTGGAGAAAACACTTAGAAATGGCTCAATTAAGTTAATTAATCAATTATTAAATATTTCCTAAGTCTAACTTAGGAAAAATGATTAATTAACAAGAATTAATTGAGAAAGGTGAGATTTCTCTAGAAAATCTCATGGATCAACTCAGAGATGATCTTAGCCATTTATGAGGATTTAATCATGGTCGTTGGTGACCCAACGAGAGATTATAAGAGGAAGTCGATGGGGTTGGAGCTAGACACACAAGTGAGAAGCCAATAGTGTGAGTTCCTTGGCAGATCAAGCTATCTAGCTTCAGAGGTCAAGCAGAGGATGAGAGTTCAAGCCAGAAGTGACACAGAGGGGCAGGGACAGTAATTCTAGAGGAAGTATCTAGTTGTGGAGAGTTAGGAGAGGAGGCTGAGTTATTTCTCTAGGACGCTACGCAGTAGCCTCAAGAAGGTAGTTCAATTTGGCTGAGTAGGAGGAGGATTTAGTTTCTAGAGGTCAGAATAATTTTCCAGAGTGCTAAAAAATTATTTCCAAAGAAGTAGCAATCAGTCAGAGGCAGATTCGTTGCAGATCCAGGTAGAGCATGTGAGTGACTGCGCAAGGCTTGTGCAGAAGTTGCACTGAGGAGTCTGAATTAGCCAGTTCAAGTGGCTAGTTTGAGCCAGGATTGCTTGTGAAGTGTTAATTTTTTTCTTAGGGCTAAATTGTTCTTTTCTTTGATAATTGCATTTCATTATTTCCATATTTAAAGTCACCCCATAGCATCATATCATTATTTAGATTTACATCATTATTCAACAACATATGCAACTATGTAGAAAGAACAATATCATCATAAATGCAATGGAACATAAATGAACAATAGAAGAAAAACATTCACACACAGAAACACCAGGATTGGTCGGAAACCAGGGAAAAACCCACTATGGGGAAAACCCTTTCAAATTCTTCTTCTTATAAGATTGTCATTGAATGATTTAGCAAAAGAGAGTACAATGATCCATATCTTTTGTCATAAAACTATCTAGTGGAATCAACTAGAGAATATCCTCTAGATGAATCCAAAAATGCCAATAATCCAAAACCCTGATTCAGAAACCTGAGATCAACTATTACCAACTAAGGTCAACTGCGAACTTTGCGATCAATTGACGAAAACTTTGGTCAATTGAAAAACCAAACTTTAGGTTCCAATTGCAAGGAAGATGTTTCATGCATGCGTCTGAAAGGCTTCGGTTGAAATTTCTCCATAACATGCCTATGACTGATACCCAAAACCCTAAAAATAGAAATGCGAGCTTCAAACCCTACAATTTCGGACTTGTGCCAACCAATCTCTGCGAACTTGCCTCAAACCTGTGTGAGCCAAACCAAAAAAGAGAATAGAAGAATGTCTCATGATCATGTCCAAATGAGGTTGAGGTCACTTGTATTTATAGCCTTCGTGTCTAATTTGTTTTAGGGCCGATGTGATCAAGGATGCACATGTGGGATTAATTCAAAAATACGCTTTCCCTTGTCCGAATTGAGCACTTCAATAGTCAAAATTGGTCCTCTCGAAAAGAGGAATCCCATCCCATGGTTGGAATTTGTCACTGAGTTGCCAAATTAACATGGAGGAGGGTAAATTCCTTGAGTTGATTTTGCCAATATTTCTCTCAGATTGGATTGCTAGTTTGGGCATCCCTAGATTGTACTTAAAATTTCATTGTTGCATAATAATAAAACCCTCATCTGCTGCACTGGTTTTCTGACATAGGGTTTTTCCGGGGACATTTGTCCAAAAAGAACTTTGTCATATTTTTTGTGTGTGCTAGCATTTTCTCAGTTTCTAGTTTATTTCCACAATGTTTTTATTTGTGAAGAATTGCAGTGTGATTAATTTGTTTTTTTATTGTAACAAAGTAAACTACATAATTTATTGGTTACAATAATAAATTCCAAGCACTGGAAGTTAAGGAAAATTTCACATGGTATCCGAGCAAGTTTGACAAATCAATGTCTCAGAGACAGAGGGAGAAATTCGCAGTTTAGAGGGAGAAGCAGAATAATTTCTCCAGATTTTCGTAGAGCTAGCCAGGTAGTTCGAACTACAGGGTAGAGGGTTTGATTTTCCAATGCAGGTGGCAGGAAAAATTCGCAGAGCTCAGTAGTAATTCCAACTGGCAGTGGTGAAGCTGGGAAGCAATTCTGGTGAAGCAAATCAATATTTCTGCGAGGTAGATCTAGGTGCAAATTTTTTTGTAGTAGTTTTACAATTACAAAATTAGTTCCTGGTGGAAGAGAAATTGCAACACTGAGGGATTTTTCTTGGAGGATTTTCAGTTTCAATCTTGAAGGAAATTCAAAATTTCTAGTTGCAGTGGCAAAACAAGCTGGCAAGGTTGCACATTCCAAAAAGGAGTGCAAATTTTAGAGCAGATAGCCAAGCAAGAGAGGAGCAGATTCTTGTTTATTTTCCCATTCGTGAGTTTTGCAGTAATGGCCTTAGGAGGACTTCATGATCAGGACAAGTTAGAAGGTGCATCCAACTATGTTATTTGGAAAGCCAAAATGTCTTTCTTGCTAGATGAGCATGTTCTAAATACATATGCAGAGAGATTTGTAGCTGTACCTATAGACCCACAATAGATAGGGAATTATAGAAAGGAGATGGCCAAGGGGAAGTGGTTGATTGTCGATGATGTTTGAGATCAGATAGTATCACACTTAGTGGCCAAGAATATGACCAATGAAATGTGAGATGCTATTGCCATGCTCTATCAAAATCCTTTTGGGAACCAGAAGATGTCTCTGCAGGAAAAGTTGAGACCACCAAGATGTAGAAGGGTGAAGGAGTTACTCCCTATCTCACTAGAATTCAAAATGTTTGAGATGAGCTTGCAGCAGTTGGAGCATTTTCTCAGTTTCCATTTTATTTCCACAAAATTTTTATTTGTGAAGAATTGCAGTGTGATTAATTCATTATTTTGTCGTAACAATATAAACTGCATAATTTATTAGTTAGAAGAATTAATTCAATTTGTTGCAATTTAAGGAAAATTTCACATAGTCTTTATCCTGCTAAAGGGGAATGGTTCCTATGACTTCCTTTTACTTCGGTGCCATAGATCACTTTGATAATTAGTGTTGTGGACCATTACTAGAAGAGGTTTTCCATTGACTCTATAGAGTCCTTCAACTCTAGATCCCAATGTGAAAGTATCTCTCATTCGGGATTCCTTCGACCAGGAGAGGACCTTTCCATTGATGAAGGCTACTCTCATTTCTTTGTCTTCCAAGGCAGAAATAGATATCAGGTTCTTCTCTAGTTTCAGAACATACATTACTTCATGAAGAATAACAAATTCTCCATAGTCTAAATCAAATTTGACAGTACCAAAACCCTTCATTGGATATGTAGTGTTGTCCCCAAGAATATTCTTCAAACTTGTCTCCCTCTCAACTAGATTTGAGAGGACTTCCTTATACCCGGAGAGATGTCTAGAAGCCCCACTATCTACCAGCGAGCTATTATACGAATCCGGAGGAGAAGAACTAGAAAGGACTAAAATAAAAATGTATGCAAATTGACTAGTAGCCACACTACTTTCATACCTAGAGTTTCTTGACTTCTTTTGAGGATGAGGACTTTCTTCACAATTATTTGGAGCATCTCTTCTCCTTCTATCATACCTTCTTCTGTCATCTCCTCTTCTTATATCATCATTACTTTTCCTATCATTGTATCTGTTGATGTTGTAGCTTCGGTCGAATCAAAGCATCTCTATTTCTCGTATAGTATCGGGCATAAAGACCATGGTTGTCACAATTGTAGCATTCAATACCCCTTAATCTTCTATTAGATTCCTTTGACTCGAGAGAAGGCTTGTTTGAACCAGATGGTCTTCCTTTTCCCTTTTCTTCTTGTCTTGAGTAACAAATGCAGCAGGCTCTCCTTCATGCTTTTGAATTCTCCCTCTTAAAATCATCTTGAATTCTTCTTGAGTGCATTTTCCAACTAGTTCATCAAATGACGGGAAATTGTTATTATTGCTTATGGTGGTAATGAAAGTTTCCCAGATAAGAGGGAGACCTCTAAGGTTTACCAACACCAATTCCCTATCAAGTACAATTTCCCCAACTCTCTGCAATTGATCTCTAAGAACAGATATCTTCATGATATAGGATTTCACAGATTCTCCTTTATTCAATTTCATATCTTTGAGTTGATCTTTCAAGGAGATGATTTCACTCAAATTGTTGACCTCATACATGTTGGCTAGCTTATCATACCTACCCTTAGTTTCTTCTAATTTCCAACATAGACAGGGAAATGATCTTGCAAACCATCACCAATAATTTTCTTTGCTTTTAACTCACCTTTCATGTACTTGTCCTTGGCAACAATGGGAGCATTTTCTGGGGGCTCAAGAACTTTTCCTTGAATGTACTCCAAGACATCATTGTCATTGGATATGATTTCCAACCTAATCTTCCAAGCAACACAATTTTATGAGTCTCCTAGCTTCTCAGCTTCCTTGAAGTATGAGGTAGACATCTTGACTTGTTCAAGTAGATTCCTTCAACTTTTCGACAGATGATTGCTCTAGCCCTTGTCTCTTTTAGGCTTGTCCTTCACTTTAGCTCTGATACCATGTTAATTTTCCACTGCTCTATGCTATATCAATTACTTTAGCTCAATTCAATTCTTCAATTAGCAATCTTTTCGATAACAATTAATTTTTCCAATGATCAAATAGTAATTGAAGATAGAATAGTAAATTCAATGACAATAAGAGACAATCAAGAGCATCAACAAGAGACACCAATTTGGTAAAAGACTAGGGAAAAACCCCACAAGGGGGAAATCCCTTTGAAAATTCTTCTTCTATTAGATTGTCTTGAAATGTTCAGCAGAGAGTACAATGAGCCAAATTCAATAACAAGTCAAAGTCAAAGCCCTGACTTGACCAACAAATCAACCAACCAAAAATCAATATGCCAATGATGAAATAGTCAAATCTGGTTAACTTCATAAATATGCAATTTGTTCCAAGTCAACAACAGTCAAAGTGTGTCCTAACTAGTCCACAAAGTCAACGGTCAACCCTTCCAATCAACTCGGTCAAATCAACAACAAATGTGGCCTCAAGTGCTAGTCAAAGTCACCCCAAAATAGTCTTGAATACTCTGTCAAAAGAGAAATTCTACAATCAATTTTTGTGGTCAAACCTACGGTCAACCCTGGAGTCAACACCAGTCAAACAACCCAGATCACCTCAGTTTTGTGCCAGTCAACTCGGCCTCAAGAAATCAAAATTTTCCCAGTCAAAGCATGTCAAATGATGAAGTCAAACTCGGTCAAATGAGAAAGAAACTTCTGCGGTCAGAATTTGCAATTTTTCTTGTGGTCAACCCAAGTTGAACAACTCCAAACTGCTCTATTTTTGTGCCAAAAGATGCATCCTAGTCAAACAAAGATACTCCAGAAAAATTGAAGCAAAATGATGCCAAATAATCCTTGATCAACACTGGTCAAATTGCAGATTAGCTGAGATTTTTGGCCACCTAAAATTCATCCTCCTTGCCCACACGTGTGAAAAAGAGTTGTCTTAGACCTATACGAACCAATCAGATAGCGAGAGAGAAGATGAGATGATGTGATGTGCCGATCAAATGAGCTTGACATCACTTGTATTTATGTGTTGGAGGAGGGGCAATTTGTCCTTAGGATGACCTTGACAATTTGTGTACTTGTGGGCTTGACTTCAAAGGTCAATTTTGGTCCTCTCGAAAAGAGGAATCTAATCCAATGATTGGAATTTGTCACTGAGCTACCAAATTAACACATCCATACAGAGCATTGATTGCCACACCATGGGCTCCTTCAGCACCACCATTCGCTTGCCCGTGCCCCAGTTATTTAGAGATGATGATGCGCTTGGACCATGTTGCCTAGTCGGCTACACATTGCACCTAACACTTGGCAGTGGTTCCAATGCCCAGAGGAGGTTATGTCTTTCTTAGGGAGACATGGGAGGGCATGTGTCATCTTCTAGCCCTCATTGATGGAGCATTGACTTGATCTTGAGCCACTTGGAGACCCATGACACCCATTTGGAGCCCACAAAGCTCAAATAGGGTTTGGAGATGTTTTGCAGCATAAGGAGGGTACCACCCTCTTCATCATGATTTTTGAGGCCCTCTCTCACATTTTTAGCACATGAGGCCTCAATGATGCCCCTCTAGGCCTCCACGTATGCATGATGTCAGCCTTTCATGGGCCTAGGAGGGAAATTCGATTTGATTTTTGAGTTATCATGGTTGGCTTGTAACCATGGGTTTGTTACTTAGCATATTAGGCATGTAAAGGGGGCTTTGTCTTTTAAAATTTGAACTCATAGCTATTGTATAAATAGGAGAGACCTTGTATCACCCTAGCATCACACTTGGGATTTTTGATACGTCATTAGAGATTTTCAGACCTACAATTTGTGGATGGTTTTTGGAGATTTTGGATGAATTTTGATGTTTGGATAATTTCACTATCTTTGTTGGAGCTTCTATTTGGCATTATTATGGATGGATATGTTCTTCACTATCTTGTAAGTGCTCTATTTTGCTGAATTTTTTATTTTGTTAATGTCTAATGCGTGGAGTACTGTCTCATGGTTATGAAGGTGCCCTAGTTGATGAAGTATTGTCTAAAAATTGTAGCTATTAAGAAATTTCGCATGTAGTACTCATAGATAGTGAATAAATGAATGTTCCTAGGGGATTTGTTGCATATGCATCCTTGAAACTCCATTAACAAGTCTCATCGAAGTATAAATATCTAGAGGTGTTGTGTGCTTGCTTCCATTATGGGCAACAATGTTGCTTCCTTTAGGTCTCCTTAAAAGAGCGAGTTGCCAAAATTGAGATCATCCTTGACTCCATAGCCTCCCAATGGTTAGGCACTGATCCTAAATCCTTTTTGATCACCTTTGACTTGAAAATCATCTCTCTTTTCACCTTTATTCCTCGTTCCTTTAAGAATAAGGATGCCTCTTTAGGGCTTGGTGTGAAATCCTTTGGAGAGAGGCAATTTGAATTTGTTTGATAGGATTCTTCCTTAGTGTCTCCTCAAGGGATCCTTGAGTTTTGAGGGAGTTCCCATGATGGAATCTCCATAAATTTGATGCCCTAGCCATCGCATCAAGAGGCAACCCTAGAAGTTAATCCTTCAACTTGGGGATTCTTTGAAGGCTTTTGCTTTGGTACTTATTGAAGTAAATCATTCATTGCCTTTTCTGTTATCTACCTTGGCCTTGGATGCACTCATATCTAGCTACATATCTCAACCCTAGATCTCGTGTAGCCATCTTTCAAAGGGGTTTTTTGTGGAAGGTCTTACTAGTTTCTCCCAAAGCTCATACCTTTGTTGAACCCTTCCATTGAATGAGCCACCTTGCCTTACTTAAATCCTATCATGAAGACATTTTTCACAAGTGAGTAATACTGGGACTCCTTCTGTTTGTGAAAATCGGAGAAGAGTAGGGTATTTAGGTTGTGGTGACAGTGGGCCTTTGTCCCAAGTGTTGTGCCCTCTAGCTTTTGCCTCTTTATAGGCCCTGCTAGTTTGTGTAGCAACACTTCTCATTCACTTGGGATCTACTCGTACATCATCCTTTGAAGCAATATGTCCAAGTAATTTCCCTTCAAATACTCCCATCAAGGACTTCTTGGGATTGAGAGGTAGTCCTAATTCCCAACACTTGTTAAAGATTTTTCTCAAGTGAGTAACATAATCATTTCTACTTTTAGTAAAACCAACAAGTCATCTTGATATACTACTATGAGCTTGTATAAATAATCAGAAAATGCATAGTCCATAGCATGGTGGAAATTCCCACAAGCATTCATCAAACCAAACATGTTAATGTAAGAATATGTTCCCCATGGTGTAGTAAACACAATTTTATACCTATCCTTCTGAGATACAAATAATTGGTTGTAGCCCTAGAATCCATCCATCATTGACACCTGCAAAACATGTTCCATATTTAGGACCAGATAATTATCTTTAAAAGATGTGAGGTTCAAATTTTGAAAATTGATACATACACAAATTTCACCGTTTTTCTTCCTTATAGGCGCTATGTTTGCTACACTATTGGAATATCAGATAGGGGGAATGATTTTTCCTTCTAGTAGTTTCTATAATTCTTTTTGTATTATGGGTGCAATTTCCGGATTCATATGACGTTTTTGTCAAAATGGTTTCGCATCAGGCTTTAAAGTTATGGCATGAGTTATTATCTTGGGATCATACGTTTTCAACTCATTGTAGGACTAGGTAAAACATCCCTATACTCTCATACTAGATTTTCAGTGGTTTTTGTTCATGGGGTGTGCAATGTTTCCCTATATTAATGTTTCGAGGGGCCTCTTCCGATCCTATGTTCACTTTTATTACATCCTCAACTTTGCCACCTTCACTAATAACCCTAAACGTGTCAAACTTATTAGAGATCTTGATGTACAAAAATAAGAGACCTTGCAAGTTACCCCTATAAATTTGTTGTTGCAATGAAGAATCACACAATTGCCACTCATGTGAATATGAGTAACCTACATGTTAAATTTTCTACCTCATATTAACACTTGGATTGGCCAATTTTGTCAAAAATGTAAAGTGTTGACTTGAGCAATTATACGTAAGTGGACTTAACTCTATAAGTAGCACCGAGCACTAGTACTAATGTCATTGAAGGATAGAGGCAATGACCAGAGGATAAGGCACAATTGCTACTAATAATGAGGATCTTGATAGAGGGGGTGTTTTGATGATGTTTAGTTATTTGTTGTAGCATGATGTTTTCTAAACTTTAGAGGCCATTTAGAGCCTTGATGTTTTTTACTTTGTTTTAGATATGAATTGTATTTAGCTCTAATA
Source organism: Pinus taeda (assembly GCA_000404065.3). Classification (NCBI taxonomy): domain Eukaryota; kingdom Viridiplantae; phylum Streptophyta; class Pinopsida; order Pinales; family Pinaceae; genus Pinus; species Pinus taeda. The sequence goes on from APFE030299448.1 coordinate 53,231, forward strand.
TAGAAACCAAACACTTTAAAAAGTAAGAAAACTTGAGAGAGTTCTTTGTATTGAGTGAATAGTGAGAATTAGAAAGAGAAATATTTATTATATAGGTTATAATGGAGTTGAGCCAATCCACTTTATGTATGTGGGATTGACTAAAATACACACTAAGACATAAAAAACATAAAATAAGTTGAAGGTCAATTGACTTTACTAATGCCCAAGTCTTTCACCTAATTTACCATTATTAAACTAATATTTACTTTAATAGTTTGAACAACCCATGGTCCTCCACACCAATAGCAATAGTTTTCATGATATTCCTATCAACTATGTAGCATTTGTGACTGCTAAAGTTGACATCTAAATGGGAGGAATGCCTCATAATCTAATTAATTGAAAGCGAATTAAGCTCCATACCTAACACATAGTAGACATTGAGGAACATCACATAGTCCCTCCAAAGAAAGTTTGGACATTTCCTTTACCAACTACTGTATACTCTTCCCCATCACCAAACATCATTGTATCCTTGGTGTAAGAAAATCGGAAAGGCAGAAAGATTTTCTTATATTGAGAATTACTTGTGATATTCTTATGTTCTTATTAACTTCTTTATGTTCTTTTATCTTCTTCTCATCAAGCAATCATCAAAGTAAAAATGTGAAGATCAATGACACCAAATGTAGGCACTCAGTGAGGGCTAAAACGCCTTTATAGGGGAAAACCCAGTCATAACTCTTCCTTCAGTAGATTCAAATTGAGATAAACCAAGACCCTAGACCAAAAGACCTTCCTCCTCAACCAAGTCTGTTCTTCTTTCTGATAGATGATCTCTTCCAAAGTCACCAAGTAGCAATTTCTCAAATGCAGCTTCAACCTAGAATTTCAACCCCCAACTTTAGAACCTTGACCCAGCGTTAGGATTATGTACCTAGAATTTCAGTAGCTTCATCCTAGCAGCTTCGCAGCTTCAACCTTGATGCAGTTTCACAGCTTCGATCTCAATGCAGTTTCACAGCCTCGACCTTGATGCAGCTTCGATGCAACTTCACAGCTTCGATGTAGCTTTAGAATTTCATTGCACATGAGAGAGAGAGAGAGAGAGACCCAAAAACTTCGATTCCAACTTCCTTCTTGAACTTTGCACTTTTTCTACTTCCAGCTATTGCAATTCGAACTTGTGAGAGATGTGCTTCCAAATGAGTCAAGTTTCTCCAATATAGAGTGAGTTTGTGAGGTCGAATTCCCTTGTTAAGGCCGACTTGTCCTTTCTCGAGGACGACTTGGCGGAGGAGGCCTAATTGACCTATTTTACAATAAAATAAATTTCTTCCTTGACAAATAAAACCTAAGAAGGGTCTTTTACATTATGACATGGACAAAGACACTTGACATAAATCCTAGAAGTCTTCAATGGAGACTTTGACCTAAAATCAATTCACCCAAGCATAAAGCCCATGCTTTCATAAGTCAATTTCTTTAATAATAATTTTTTTTCTTTCTTTCTTTTGACAAATACATTACATTATGACTCAAATACAATTATGAATATCGACGCTAGTTACTTTCTTCAACACTCCCTCTTAACTAGGGAGGTATTCATAAATATATATATATAGAGGTACATGGAAGATCTCAGAAATGAACTATGAATATTTCTAGCAAACTTAGTGTTGCGGACTAGATACCTGACTAGGGTAATCTATCTGGGTGGGACTAAGATGGACTCAAGGTTTCAGCCACTTTAGGTACCATCAAACTTATTTGCTAACCATCAACCCAAGGATCTAGGTGTGTATCCAAGGTCAGAGCTCCATGACCAATGCCACCTTCCCTCTTCAGGATCTAGACATCAACACACAGGTTGACCAGATGTCATCCCAAGCATCTTGCCATTAGATGCTTCACCTCTCCTTATAAACTAAATCGGATATATCCATTTTTCCAAGCATGCTTCCAAAGAGTTCATTCTTCTTATGAAGAGATCTACCCTGTACAAACACAAACCCCAATCAGTAATAAATTTTCAACTATATATATACAAGTAAACACAAACCTTCGAGGTCCCCAATCATTAAGTTATCCAAATACATCTTGTCAAAAACTTTCGTTTTTCACTTCTTCAACAACACCAAATATAGCCTTAGTATTTCTCAAGTCTTCATGAATCACGAACCTTTATCTGTAATACTTTCATTCATTTGGTTCCATACTTGCTTCACAGTACTCACTGTCATAATATGCCCTCCCTCTCAATTGGGGGAATATACCCTTTCTTCTATCCAGGCTCCCTCTTAATTTAGGGAAATCAACAGTTTCATGATATTGGAGAAACTTCAACAGTTTCATGATATTGGAGAAACTTCATCTTTTCAAGGATTTATTTCTTTCTTATGGCATCAAGGTCATCTGAATCATCATCATTCTTATAGCTTCCTTTATCATGCTTATACGAACATCTTCATTATTTTGAAGATTATGTACCTGCAAAAACTTTAATAGCAAGTACAACCAAAATACATATACATAAGCATGAAGTTAACTATATCAAAATTATGTCAATATAATGGAGGCATCAAAACAATTAAATATTAAATAACTAAACCTAGTTAGGTTCATAATCAACAAGAGAGACATAGTAGAATTCAACCTCTTGCTAGGGTTTTGTCACAAACCCTTAGACATGAAGCCTTAGATATCAACAATTCAATCAAATAACAATCCTACTATACATCTAAGGTTTCAACAATTTTAGACTTTACTAGGGTTTGTTGCAAACCCTAGATTTTATCATCAAAACTAAATCATATCGGAAAACAATATCATTATATCCTAGAATATCAATCTCTACTAGGGCTTTACAAACCCTAGAATTCATAAAATATCAACAATTAGGTTAGCATACTAGCATGTACATATCTAGGATTTTATGTACCAACATCCCATGTCAACATTCATACCTACTAGGTAAACCTAGGAAAAAAACACCAATATATCAAAGTCAAACAAACAATAAATTTTCTCCAGGCTAGGGTTTTGATCAAATGAATATACATCTAGGGCTTCATTCCTAGGATCTTACTATAGACACTGTAAAGGTTTTGCTCATACATCCTAATTCATGAAACCCTAAAGATCTAAGGATTCAATACATAATTTAGACATTAATAGTAAACCCTAAAGAACTAGGGTTTCTATAATACCAAGACCTAAACATCAAAAGAATAACAACCCTAAGTAGACTAGGGTTTCATAATCAATATGGACATACCTTTAGCAACAAGAAGCTAGGATTTTATAGTGAACCCTAAAGGTTAGGGTTACACAAGAATGATCAAATAATATCATGAGGGTAGATTCAATCTAATGATTAATTACCCTAACAAGAATCTTTGTGATTCAAAATCCTAGACATAACAGTGTCAGTAGTGTAAAGCAAATTTCAAAAGAAGAATGATCGTACCTTTTATATGAAGAGAACTTTATAACAGAGTTAATATTCTAAGACATACCTTTGAACTATTCCTTAACAAACCTTGTAGGGCATCAATTATTGAAGGGCTTCCTTTGCAATAGAACTTCTACCATGCTTCAAGTCTATCCTTTGAAGTCTCCTCCATAGCCTTGAGCATTTAGCAAGTTTTCCTAACCAAGGAAAATATATAGAGAAAGGTTATTAGTATACAATATAAACAAGTCTTGATGTGAGGAGGGAACCAAACATGAAAAGATGATACAAAGAACAAAATACTTATCTTTTGTAAAATGGTTAAAACTCCCTCTCAACCCAATCCTTTGATTCTCAGGACATTGACTTTACAATGACCCATCTTATGACAATTGTAACATTCAATTTTTGATAGGTCAACTTTCTTCTTTGGTCCTTTGAACTTCTTGAAAGTTCCTTTCTTCTTGTGATGAGCAGAATAAGAATTGGAGGTGTTTTCTTCTTCATCCTCCTTTTTTTTTGTTTACTAATGATATTTGAGCTTATTCTTGATTGCATGCATTCCACATTTGTTCAAATGTTGGAGTATCCTTCCAACTGTTAAGTCCCAATGCAAAGGCACTCCAAGATTTTGGTAGTCCTAAAAGAGAAGTAATTACGAGCTCATTTTCTAGGACAACTTCATCTATTGTGTGGAGTTCTTCTTTGATTCTAGATATCCTTATAAAGTAGGGTGACAATATCATCTTTCGTCATATTAATAGTTCTTAATTCATTCTTGAGGCTTGTTATTTGACCAATGTTTTTGATGGTGAATAATTTGGAGCAGACCTCATGCATTTCTTGAGCGGAATCTATGTTGGATATGTACAGAATGAGGTTGTCCTTAACTCCATCCGCTATTAGGTTCATAGCCAAAATTTTAGTTTCTCTGAACTTTGCTTTCTCTACTTCATCTGTAAGCTTCTTGATTTTTCCTTGAACAAGATCTAAAACTTTGTTCTTTTAAAAGATGAGACCTATCCTCTTTTTCCATGCCTTGTAGTTGGAGGCTCCTTCTAGTTTGTTTTCTCCCTTCATTGAGTTTGACATAATTCCTATAGATTATGATGCTTCTTAATGACCTTCCTTTGATCTCCTTTTCCTTAATAGATCTTCAACCTGCCTTTTTCTTCCTTCTTCACCTTAGCTCTGGTACCATGTTAGAAAATCAGAAAGGTAGAAAGTTTTTCTTATATTGATAATTACTTGCGATATTCTTATGTTATCATTAATTTCTTTATGTTCTTCTTTTATCTTCTTCTCATCAAGCAATCATCAAAGTAAAAACGTGAAGATCAAGGACACTAGATGTAGGCACTCATCCAAGGCTAAAATGTTGATTTTTGTTAGCATCGGATGTGCGCTAGCTCCGAAATTTGGTGGAGGGCCTAGAACACATGAGATCTCCAAAACCCAAAAATCATTTGGAGAAATTCCACCCGGATGAAGAGTTATTAAAATAATTAATATTTTTAATGGGTTCCTAAGTCTAAACTTAGGAAAATAAAAATATTAATGTGTATTAATAAAATATGGGTGGGAAGGTTCTAAGTGACGAGGATCAAGGCAGTTCTAATCTTAGCCGTTGATTAGAGATTAGATCACGGTCGTTGATTCAACAAGAAAAGTATAAGAGGAGACTTGAGGTTTAGTTGGAGAGACACCGAATTGATCAAAGAGTTCAATTTTTTTGGGGGAACGTTTACTGTGAAAATCGAGCTAGTGATCTGAGTTGTAGTGAGGGGCAATTCGACAAAGGGACTTCAGTCCAAGGCCAAAGAATACATAGCAGAGAGGCAGAGTAGCACTAGGAGTGACAGTGCAACTCTAGAGAGGGTGATGCAGAGGCCAGAGAGGTTGACACAAAAGCTGGAGGGGTTGACGCAAGCCTTTAGAGGCAGTGCTATGTTTTCTCTGTGGGGCAGAGAGAGAGCAGTTCAACATATCGACTTCTCGAGCGATGGAGGCTCACTGAGAGGGTGATGCAGCTCCTAGAGGAGGTGACACAGTTCTAGCGCAGAGCTTGGAGCAGCCATTGCTGCCCAACACTGGGGACAACATTTGTCATCTGTGGGGTTTGATCATCCAGTTGCTGGATTTGCCAAAATATATGTCTCCGGATAGAGGTACTTCTGCCAAGGTTATTCTCTATTGGGTGAGCCGCATTTGGCACCCTAGTTGTATTCAAGAATCTGCTTAATAACACAAACCCTCCATATGCTGCACTGGTTTTCCCGAATTGGGTTTTTTCGGGGACGATTGTCCAAAAATAACGGTGTCCCTTGTGCGATTGTCTCAGTTTATTTCAGTTCATGATCTGTATGTATGTGTAGGCTGCAATAGTGGTTTTCATCGATGTTTATGTAATTAAATAACTTCTTAAATGCAAAGAAAAAGTAGGAGATGATAAACCAATGATTACAGGAGGGGTTTCTGATGTGTATGTTCATAAATTCTCACATGGTATCAGAGCGTTGCAGATCATAGGAGATTGAAGACACTAGCCAAGAAGTTCGGAGAATTTGAAGTACAAAAGCAGTTGTCCCGAGTGACAACGATGTTCCAGAGCCAGAGACGCAAAAGGAGGAGTGACGCAGTGCAGAAAAGGTGACGCAGAGGCTCACGTAGTGCCTGCGTCAACACTCTGAACCAGGTGAGGGTGACGTTTTAGCTAGGAGGAGCCCATGCAGTAGTTGCGTTAGCTATCTAGGCCAGCGCAGAAGCAGGGGGGGCACATCAGGCTCATGCAGTGCCACATCATCTTTCTAAGCCAGGAAGGATTGACGCAGTGGCTAGGAGGAGTTGATCCAGTTCACGCAATGATTATGTAGATCCAAAGGGGCTCAAATTCTTCAGTTTCCAGGGCTAAGGAAGTAGAGCAGATTCAATTTGAGGAGCTGGTGGGATGTCATTTTTGTTGGTGCAGAATAGTGTCTGTGGAGATAGAGCCAAAGTAGGAGGAGTCACTACCTTGACAGATTTCTAGCCAGATAAATCTAGATCCGGGTTGCAGAAGCAAAGGAGGATTGGAGAGGAATGATTCAACATTTGGCCGGAGGATTTCTGTGAAGAAAATCAGGACTCAGAGGGAGTCTAGAGAGGAGCTTGTTCCTTAGAGGGTTTCTTGCACCCAAGGAATCCAGATCCAAGTCTTGCTAGATTGA
>APFE030299448.1:63300-73791 GCA_000404065.3 Pinus taeda
CCTAGAAGTCTTGAATGGAAACTTTGACCAAAAACCAATTGACCCAAGCATAAAACCCATACTTTAATAAGTCAATTCCTTTAATAATAAAATTTCTTTTTCTTTCTTTTGAAAAATACATTACATCATGACTCAAATACAATTATGAAGACCGATACTAGTTACATTCTTCAACACTTGGATGAATAAGGCTTGTATTCTCTGAACCAGGTCTGCCTATTGGTTAAATGGCATGTTGCACCTGAATTGATGAACCAAGCAGACGACTTGGGTTGATCTAGTTGGCCATGAATGCGTAAAAGGCTGACTCCTCTATTTTCTTCGTGACATGAGCCATGAATGCATAGAAGGATGACTCCCTGGTTGGTCTTCTGGTCATCCAACCTCTTTTTGCAATGCTCCTTCATATAGCCTACCTTGCCACAATAATAACAAGTAATGGTCTTTTGACCCTTGGTGCTCTCTTCATTGCCATTCTGGTCTTTCTTTTTGGCCCCTTTTCATTTGCCTTTAAAATTGGTAGCAAAGGATTGCTCAGAACCCTCTGTTTCACTATTGCAACTAAACTATTTCTTCCAGTTATCCTGTTGTAAGAGCTTATTGCAAAACTCTCCAAACTTCAGGTCAACATCTGTAGCAGTGATGTTTAGGGTGTCGATGAAGTGCCCATAAGCATGTGGTAAGTTTTTCAAAGTGATTATCACCATATCCTCTTCTTCCATCTTCTGGCTATTGGCCTCTAATTGTTCTCAGATGTTCTTGATCTTGAGTAAATGTTGCTATAAGGATCCACCCTCACTCATCGTGATTGAAAACAGCATGTTCTTCAAAAAGAAGGCTCTTCCTTTGTCTGAGGTGTCATGCAGATCTTTCAAATGCTTCCAAATTGTTGTAGAATTCTTCCTTGCCTGAACCTTAGGAAGTATTTCATCTGTCATGGTAATTTGATCAGCATTACAGCTCCTCTGTCTTGGCTATCAAACTTATCCCAATCTTTAGTTGCAATAGTGAGTCCTGTGTCCTTGCTGAGAATGATGTCTAACAAACCCCTGTACTCAAAATTGGTCAACATACATTGCTACCACATATTGTAGTTCTTCCCAGGGAACTTTTGTTTTCCTTCCAACATAACGTTGGTCAACAAAGCCATAGATGCAAGTAAAAAAATGCCAAAGAATAGAAGTAATTAGAGAAACAAATGTGCAATACCTGCTTTTCCCTTCCTGTAACTGCAACACAGAGGTAATACCATTAATATTGATTCTAAACTGTTATGGCAGCCAGGTACCACTGAATAACATGCTGATTTTTTATGGATCTGCCCAAAATTAGCTTAATAATCCAAGATCTATTTACAACTGAAATTTTTATGGATCTAGATATACCTGCCCTCAAACAGTTCAAAAACAGTCAGATCTGCTAACATCAAAATGGTCAATTTCTCCTTGGATCTGCTGAAAAGTAATAAATCAACAGCTAAAACTTCCAAATCTGCAAATATGGGCATCAATATAGGAAAAAAAATATCATCAGTCAGCTTCCAATTCCAATTCATCTATACTGTCAAGGAAAATGAGAAATAAGATATTATGGGCCATATATTAAGATTTTCTACTCTTTTTTGAGCCATATGACTACACTGTTGTAACATACGACTGTTGTATACAACCTCTGGAAATGATGGATGGTTTTAATGAAATGCCTTTGGCTCTTCAATGTGCCATGCCAGCAATCTGTCGATCTATCTCTACCAACAACAATCCCTAGGTCATCATGCTCTCACACACATCATTTTAATCACAATTTTTTATGATAAGAGCATTCTTAGCAAATTAAATTCGCTCTGATACCATATTACAGAAACTGAGCACATAAATGAACAAAGAAAACTTGAAAGAGTTCTTTGTATTGAGTGAATAGTGAGAAAGTAAAAGCTTTCTTATATAGGTTACAATTGCGTTGAGTCAATCCACTTTATGAAGGTGTGCACATTCTAAAAAATAAAAAACATAAAATAAACTAAGGTCCAATTGAATTTATTAATGCCCAAGTCTAATACCTAATTGACCATTATTAAACTAATATTTACTTTAATAAGTGCTATATTATTATATTCACCCTGGCTATATATATGAGAAAAGTTTGCATATGATGTGTCTGATGGTTTGGGTTTACATTGATGTACATGAGTATATTTCCTTTATTGAAATTTGAATATTTTATGTATGTTTTTGTTCACAGATTTTGTTTTCAGTTTTTTTCCTTAGTTTCAGTATTTGGGGTCGACTGGTTTTGAGAACATTGGTCCAATGGCCTCCCATGGTCATTTCTCACAAGTATTTAACAGGAAAATTGGTCATTGGGCAACCACATATCATAGTTTTCGCTAGACTCAAAACATTATAAAGGCACCCTTATGTAGTGTTACCTTCTACAATCATAGGTAATGATTACATAATGTGCTTGAGATTCACATTTCTATGCGCTCCTCAAGCAATCAAATGTTTTTAATAAATGATAATTAGATGCTAGAATGCCATGTTGTGTTTGTTTGCGGAAATTCTAGTTGCTGCAGTGGATCCTCATCTTGTTTACAGTATGCTTATGGGCACATATGTACTCGTTCTTAATCTAGTTGGGACATGGTTATGTGAAATAAATGATCATCATGACGGATAGTGGTGTCTGTCTTATGAGTCCTAGAATCTTTAAAAGGAAATAATAGGTGGTATGTTTTTGTGAGATGAGCTCAGTACAAGAATTGCCTAAAGGATAGGCACACATCATACTCGTCTTGGTTGACTAAATATGTGAAAACTAATTCAGTTATTGTTAGAAAATAATGCAGTTTGATGTATTATGATTATTTCTTCTATATATGCTCTCTTATGAGTTCTCTGACTGCATAGGTACGTCATGGACCAAAATTTTACGACTGTCATATAGAGGTTGTAAAAGGAAACCTTCATAAAGAAAATGAACATCCGATCTTGGGAGAGACTGCTCAAGAGATCGCCATAGTCAGGCTATCAGAAGATGATCAAGGACTTGCAGCAGGACAATATGTAGCTTTCTACAAGGGAAATATTTGCTTAGGATCGGGGATTATTATTGATTCTTGGGGAGATCATAATTTCCCAGTTTGCTCTAAGGCTCTTGAGATCGCAAGAATGAAAGACAAATCTGAACTAACGGAGCCAGTTAAAATAAAAAATCTCTCTGATAACAATTCCAAGATGAAACCAAACAATGGAAAGATTATCAGTGAAGTGGAGGATCTGACTTCTACAAAGTTTCTCAGCAATTAGTTAAACCATAGTACGTCAGAAAGCAATTTTTTGTTCTGTGTCAAGCACATAATCAGCTTGGTTTCTCCTTGTTTAAAAATCCTCAAAAGAAATCCTAAATTAAGAAAAGAAAAAAGTGTATTCACTCGATCAAATTTCCAAATGATAGCAGTTCTCTGAATATCTGGGAATCCCATCCGCTTAACACCTTTACTGCTATGTGGCAAATGTATCTTTTCACAATATCCAATTAAACATCTTTTGTCGTTTTAAGGGGATATTAATTTTGTGCCTAATGGCATGCTTTAATGTACTTTTCATATTTGGATGGAGAAGAAATGTAGATTTCTCACTCATTTTGTCAAAATTTAAATGCCGAGGGACTTAGCTTCCGGTTCTAACCATTTCCAGGATTATGGCATATCAACTCATGAAAGTATTCCCACTTTTTTGTACCCTGCTGGTGATTGTTAAGCAAGAAAGACAAACGGTATATTTCCAAACAAAGAATGGAATTTGGCCAATAGCCAAATGGCATAAACCTAACCTGAATATGCACCAACAAAGACAGTTGTCCATATATTTTTCCATCAATTATCTGCAATTTCACTCTAAATGGTTCCGTTGTTTTCAAAGTTGGACGCAATCTTTAAAATTTAAAATTTATAAATATAAAATAATCACTGTAGGTAAAGTTATTTTGCAGCAAATGCCGTTGCTTTCGAAGTTTCATGCTTGCTCATTCTTTTGCCCTCAAATAACACAGTACCTGAATAGCTTATTGGTGCAAATCTATAGCAAGTGACACTAAGAGTAGTTTGGATTTTTAAATACATGTGAATTTAACATTTATTTATCACTTCATTAGCAAGAAGCACAAACGTGTACAATTACAAGAGTGTTCCCTGGTCACCATTACCATTATGGATATTAGGGCAAACATAATGTCCAATGGTACTTTGGCTTAGATAATTACTATTTCCCTCTGAGCACCAGATTTAAAGTTTTTTTATTTAATCATTATGTTGTACAAGTTAATAAGTTTTTAGAATGCGGGAATGAGGCTATGGTATGGTTAGAAATTTCTTTGAAATATGAAAGAAATGAAGTTGGGAGTGGTTATATATCTATATATTATATATATATATATATATAAAATTTACGATGAAAGTTTGAAAGAAAGAAAGATAGCCTATGAGATAGATTGCTTATTCATCTGCCTGATGTATTCTACCCTTTTTCTGTGAAACTTCAAAATAAATGCTTCCACCTTCTCGACAAACCTCCCGCTAAATAGATTATCCCAAGAGCTAGCTGCCAGCATATTTGCATGACTTTCCCTGTTGTCTTTGAAGGCCTCACATTCTAAAACAAAATGTTTTTATGTTTCCACTTTTTTCGGAAGAACAAAAAATGCATACTCTTTCTTCCCACACTTCCTTTAGCCTTTTCCAACACCCTGTTTCACAACGGAGTTGATGAGAATTAGTCTTTAATTGAGCAATAAGAATTTTGGCTCTCCAAGAGATATTGGCTTCTATGTGTGCTTTTGGTTGATGACTATGAGTGGGATTAAACACTTCAATATAGTAATTTTTCTTTCTTCCTAACTCTTTATCCGAAGTATGCTTGTGGAACTTTTCCATAACAAAAGATTTTATCTCTTTGTTGTTTATGGGACATGCTTCCAAGCAAATACCCCATTTACTAAACCATTTGTTATTTTGTTGCATCCAAGTTTTTTAGCTCTTGCACAATCTATCATTAAAGACAACCTTTAGGCCATCTACCCTCTTCCATTTGCTCATTTTTTTTTAAATACCTCATGATTCGCACCATAGCAATTGCTTCAATAGGCATAGTCCCTGTTTCACTTAACAAGATATCATAAGGAACTGCACGTTTAATCTTAAATTTGTTTGTAATCAAATGCTTCTGAATTTTCTCAATTTGTCTCCACTACATGTCGGATGTACTGCTGACCCATGGTTCACAACCATAGAGAATCACCAGAATCACTAGAAGCCCAAAAACAGTTTGAGTGGTTTTCCAATCCCATAACTCTACCTCTTTACACCTATTTTAAAAAGCATAAAATGCTTTCCAACCCCCCAAAGTTATTTTCTTTCTACAACCATTCCAGCTAGATTTTTGTTGAAGTCAATTCCGAAGTATTCGTAATCCACAACTTCCAGAATGTTGCCTTCAAAGTAGAACTTACACTGGTTGTGTTTTCTTTTCTTAGAGAAAACCACTACTTTCGTTTTGTTGATATTGAATTGCATCCCCACACTTCTACAAAAATGCTCAAGGGATAGTAAGTGCTCTTGCAAACCAAGAGTCGATTTAGTAATCATAATAAGGTCATTTGCATACAGAAGAAGCCTTATAACAAACTTGCCCAAATAGATACCATCACCCCCTTGCGAATTTAACCACTCTTCAAGCTTGTCGATATATAAATAAAAAAGGGTAGGAAACAATGGGCAACCTTGCTTGACCTCGATATCGCTTCTAGAACTTTTAGAAATGTCTGTTGAAGTTCTAATTTTGACTTTCACCTCTTCATACATCTTATGCACCACTGCTCTCAAATGTTTAGGAACCCCAAGATCCTCCATTCTGTGCCAAAGCTTATTCCTAGGAATTGAGTCAAATGCTTTCCTGAAATCAACAAAGCAACAAAATACTTCTTCCTTTTTCTCCCAATCTTTTTTAATGATGTGCCTTAAAGTTATACAATGATCAACTGTGGAATGTTTAGGTCTAAATCTCGCTTGCCCTTTAGCACGCTTATCTCTCTCTTCTGCCCACTTGCTAATTTTGTTTTCTAGCATGCTTCCAAATAGCTTTGCAAACAAAGGGTTTATCATGATGGTCTTATAATTGGAGGGATTATTAATGTCACTGCTCTTGAAAAGGGGTATTGCCAAACTAGTTGTCCAATATGTGGGGAGCCCTTGTTGTATGATGTTGTTGAAGATTTTTGTAATGCGAGGTGAAAGAATCTTTGAGCCCCACTTTAGATATTTTGCTTGGAGTTCAGGTAAGTCTTTTGCTTTTCCAACACCCAACTTCTCGATACCCATCTCTACCTCTTGTTCCGTGAAGAGTTCAGTATCAGTGTTGACCAAGGGGGGAGGGTCAACCTTGGGAACCTACTCATAGAGTTGTCTTGCATAGTCAAATCATTTAGAAGATGTAATATTATTTCCAATTTGTATATTTTTTGGTTGGAGCTCCTTCCAAAATAATTTGGGATTATTTTTCCCAAGGAAGATTAGTTCTTCCCTCCTTGAAACCATGAAATCGACATCTTTCTTGCTTAATAACTGCCTGTAAAATTTGAGCTTTATGTTATCTTTGTTTGACTCTTTCCACATTTTCCTTACTTTTTTGCATTCTTTTTGTATAATGAAAATAATAAATACCTCATAATAATGATATCCATTTTTCAATGAACATTAAACACCATTACACCAAACATGATTCTATAGAAGTTGAAACAACCCAATCATATTTGAATTTCAATACTTAAATGTGCCACAAACTTTATTTATTCAATAATAATAATCATAAAACCAATGGTTACTTAGTACAAAAGGAAAATGATCAAAGTGGGGAAAATTTGAAAATCCGAAGGGTAAAACCTAAATCTCAAAAAAAATATGAAAATGTCACAACTTCCCATTCAAAATATGAGTCATTAGTTCTTATATATTTAATGCTGATTTGTAATTTGGATTATTTGGTCCGTTCTTATATATTTAATGCTGATTTGTAATTTGGATTATTTGGTGACATTTCAAATAAAAATGGCATTTCAATATTAATTTCCTTTTCATACTTATTAGGTCAGTAACTAGACTTTTCGAGCTTTCCCTAAATGCATCTTTTCATAGGTTGTAAGAGTAACTTGGTATTATTTTATTTATAAGCTTAAAAAAAAATGAGTTAGAGATTAGATCTAAGCAATAATTTAAGTAACCTTTGAAATTATAAGGTATTTATTTAATGTATTGGCTCATGATTTCAATAATTAAAGATATAATAGAGGTTATAAAATAGCTTTTGGTTTTATGAATAATCACTTTTAAGTAAAGACTAATCTTATTTTGATAGCTAGATATATGATATAAAATATATGATCAATTTTAATTGTTAAAACAATCAATTTATTTTTTAGAAGTCACTCTTTAAGTATTCACTATATAATGGGTCTTTTATTTTGAATCATACTTATCACAACATTTATGAAACATTGATCCGAATTGGATCCATGAAGAAAAATCGAAGCATCGTGATTGTATCAGATCGGGACAAACTTCGAATTCAAGAGCACAGAGTAATCAAAGAGACCTCTGAACAGTGGCAGTTGGCAGCGAGCGTGGAACGATGAGGACCTCGGTCAAAGTGTGCTGATTAAGGCCCATGGAGACTGTGCAGGAGGCGAAATTGGCACCTGGGAAGCCCGGATCGGTAAAAGGCTATTTCTGGTGTGTGATTAGCAGCATCATTGGGAAAAACACCTCGAGAAGGAAGGGCCCCGAGCGCTTGGTCGTGTGGAAGTCGGGAGAACCATGGGGAAAAGTACTAAAGGCTAAAGGTGGGACCCGCACTCCAAAACTGGCTATATTTATCGGAGGCACTCTTAGGCGGTAAGTGGATTTGGAGAAAAACGAGCGATTCCATTTGGCACCCGACACGTGGTAGGCAGAGGATAGAGAAAACCACCACTCATCGTGTGCTAACGGTTGATCAAGTTAACCGTGCAAAATGAGTGAATGACGTTAGATCTGGGGGCTCCAAATCTAAAGGCTGAGAACACGCCCGATGAAAGAACCAGCTTTGACAGGGGATTTAGCCATGGGAGAAAGAATTTTGATGTCCGATTTGACCGTTGAGTTGGCGGATGACTCATTCCACAATGTAACGAAAAAAATCGACGAGGAAAAAATGGTGCAGTTCACAAGAGGACAAGTGGCCACTCCCTGTGACCCGTTGATGATGACGCTAAGACAGGGAACTCCAAGTGAGCAGTAGCAGGCGACCCGACGGAAGAAGAAGAGGAAGCGAACAGTCATGAGATCGATTGGCTTTAAAGCCAAGAATAGACACCGAGAGGAGGAGGCAAAGAGAAGAAGACAAAGACAAAGAAATGAAGAGACAGTGAAGCAAGAGCAGAAAGACAGAGAGCCGAGCTGACCTGCAGCATAAGGCAACATCGAGCAATCCCTGAGAGGATCTGTCGGAATCATGCATCACATTGGGCTGCTCCCATCAAAGACCAAAAAGGTCAAGTTCTGGTAAGGAAAAGAGTCTGTGTACTCTAGTGGCTTGGGGGATCCAAGAACCACCCTACCAAACATTGTTCTGTTCAGGAGACTCAATTTGAGCTCCTCATTGTAATTCTCTGCTTTAAAGACACAATAAAATAAGGCCACCACTAAACGCTGGACCAGAGATGTAGCCCTGGAGGATAGGGTGAACTCCTTATTAATTGTTGTGCTCTTGTATTTGCTTACTGTGTTTCTCTGTTGTTTTCCATATATCCTGTGTCTGTGTATTTCGCAATCTGATCGATTCGTTGCCTAAAATCACATAGACGCACACCAACACATGAGTCTATAATACCTTCATTCAATAGTTAATTAACTGAGCTCACTCATAGGGTGATTATCAGATCAAGTGGTATCAGAGCTCTAGGCTGTAAGGTTAGACAAGCTTGTGTTGGTTTAGTTGTTAAATGCTCACTAGATCAAAGCTCAAATTAGGAGGAAAGTTGGTCGAAACTAATCCTGAAATTGGGAGAGTCTATCCTCGGAAGACAATGTCAGAGGAAAGTCCTATGGGTCCAGATCCTCAATTCATAGAAAGTTTCCTAGCCATAAAGTCCATGGTAGAAGAAATGTATTGAAAGACAATGTCAGAGGAAGGTCCTAAGGGTCTAGACCCTCAATTCATAGAAAATTTCCTAGCCATAAAGTCCATGGTAGAAGAAATGTATAAGGACCTTAGAAAACATAGGGATGAAGATTCATCAAGCTCTAAACAAGACAAAGGAGAATATGAATCACATTTCCATGACCACTCCAAAGGAAGAGGGAAAGAGAAAAGCTTTCTCACACCTCTTGATAGCCCTAAAAAGAAATAATCTTTGATCAAACTAGATGTTAAATTTGATCTACCTATATATGATGGAGAGTTAAATGCAGAAAAGTTGGACAATTGGATTAGACAAATTGATGTTTATTGTAGAGTACAAAACATCGACTCAGACAAAAGCAAGATTCAGTTGGCAAGCCTACGCCTTGGAGGCACTGCCTTAGTTTGGTGGGAAGGCAGAACCCAAGCTGACATGAAAAGACACGGTAAGACTATCTCTGTCTGGAGTGAATTTGTTTCTGCAATCAAAAAGCAGTTCTATCCATTGGCCTACATGCAACAAGCCATGATGAGTTCGCAAACTCTGCGGCAATTGAAAGGGAAAAGTGTGCAAGGGTACACTCAAGAATTTAGAAAGAGAGCATTGATTCTAGGAATCTCATTAGACTCACCAGAGACACTTTTGAAGTACATTGGTGGTCTACACAGCTACATGAGGCATACCATCCTCATGTTTAATCCCACTAGTATAGTTGAGTTATCTGTACAAGCTACTCATCTAGAAGCTAGAGGAAAGAATGGAAATCCAGAAGTTGGGGGACCATCCCAACCCACTGCAAGCAAGAGCAAGGAGAAAAAAAAACAGAAGTGGAAAGCAAGGAAGGCTAATATTGCACAAGAAATCAAAGCTTCATGCACTCATTGTAAAAAGGATGAGCATGATGATGAGCATTGTTGGATTCTGCATCTAGAGCTGAGACCTAAGAAGTTCGAGGGCACAAGAAGGAGACTGTTGCAGCTATTCAAAAAGATTTGGGGTCAGACTCGGGAGATGGAACAACCATTGCAGCCACAGGTATAAAAGGTAAGAATTCTGAAGCATCTACTAGTAATTCTGCTCAATCTATTATTAATGAAGAAAATGAGAGAAAAAGACATAAGTTTTTCCATGTTCGAGTTGTTTCCAAACATCAAAAGATTGATACTTTGTTGATAGTGGCTCACAAGTAAATTTGATTTTTGAAGCAATTGTAAAGAAATTGGGATTAACAACTACACCTCACAAGAAACCATACCCATTAGGATGGTTGAATGATAA
>APFE030299448.1:76522-103460 GCA_000404065.3 Pinus taeda
ACAAACTGCAAAACTGTTCTTTGAACATGTATGGGTTCATTTTGGATTACCCACTTCCATTGTATCTGATTGAGACACTCGATTTGTGGGGAAGTTTTGGTCAAGTCTGTGGGAATTGATGGACACCAAATTGAAGAAAAGCACAACTTTTCATCCACAAACTGATGGCCAGACAGAAGTAATTAACAGGATAGTGATCCAGTGACTCAAAGGATATTGCATCAAACATCCTAAGCTTTGGGATGAACATTTGTGTTATGTGCAACATGCTTACAACAGAGCAAAACATTCTTCTACACAGAGATCTCCTTTTAAGACCTGTTTTGGTTTCACACCAAAGTCTCCTTTGGATTTTGTATTTGGTAAAGGTACCACAGTTGAGGGACACAGTGATATGGACAAGGCAAATCCAGGGGATCCACCAGGTAGTACAAGAACAACTAGAAAAGAGCCAAGCCAAATACAAGGCAAGGCATGACAAGCATCGGATGGAGCATAGTTTCCAAGTTGGTGTCCAAGTCTGGCTATATATCAGCGAGGACAGGATGCAAGATGAAGGTAAAAAGCTGAAGCCTATCAGGTATGGACCTTTCAAAATACTTGAGAAGATTGGTGAAAATGATTTTCGTCTTGATCTACCAGTTTACATGCACATCTACTCAGTCGCAAATGCATATTGCTTGAGATTGTTTAAACCCTCATTGATTGAGGATCCCGAAGAGCAAAGTCAATTGCCTTCTATTGATGACTTGCTACTTGAATATCTTAATGAATTGTAGGAAGACACAGTTCTGGACAGGAAGGTGAGGACATCGCGCTAGGGAGATGTTGAGTACCTCAGAATTGGACTCAAGGGTTCAACGCTGAGAAATGCAAAGAGGATAGAGTTTGGACAAGTGAGAAAATTGTACCCTCACTTAGTCGATACTTGAAAACCAACTTTTGGTGGTCCAAAAGCTTCTTCAGTAGGAAGGCGTGATCCGAATTGGATCCATGAAGAAAAATCAAAGCACCGTGACTGTATCAGATCAGGGTAAACTTCAAATTCAAGAGCACAGAGCGATCAGAAAGACCTCTGAATAGTGGCAGTTAGCAGCCAGCATGGAACAACAAGGACCTCGGTCAAAATGCGCTGACCGAGGCCTATGGAGACTGCGCAGGAGGCGAAACTAGCACCTAGGAAGCCCGGATCGGGAAAAGGAGGTTGTTTCTGATGCGCGATTAGCGCTAATCGTGCATCGCTGGGCAAAACCCTCAAGAAGGAAGGGCCCCAAGCGCTCGGTCATGTGGAAGCCGGGAGAACCGTGGGGAAAAGCGCTAAAGGCTAAAGGCGGGACCCGCACTCTAAAACCGACAGTGTTTATCAAAGGCACCCTTAGGCGGTAAGAGGATTTGGAGAAAAACGAGCGATTCCACTTGGCGCCCCACGCGTGGCAGGTGGAAGAGAGAGAAAACTGCCGCTCATCACGCACTAACAGTCGAGCAAGTCAATCGTGCGAAATGAGCGAATGAAGTTGGATCTGGGGGCTCTAGATCTAACAGCTGAGAACGTGCTCGATGAAAGAACCGAATCTGATAAGGGATTTAGTCGTGACAGAAAGAATTTTGACGTCCAATTTGACCGCTGAGTTGACAGATGACTCATTACACAATGTAACGAAAAAAAAAAAAAACCAGATCGACGAGGAAAAGCTGGCGCAGTTCGCAAGAGGACAAGTAGCCACTTCTTGTGAGCCGTTGATGATGACGCCAAGACAGGGAATTCCAAGTGAGCAACAACAGGCGACCCGACAGAGGAAGAAAAGAAAGCAAACAATCATGAGATTGATTGGCTTTAAAGCCAAGAATAGACACCGAGAGGAGGAGGCGAAGAGAAGAAGACAAAGACAGATAAAGGAAGAGACAGTGAAGCAAAGAGTAGAAAGACAGAGAGCCGAGATGACCTATAGCGTAAGACAGCATTGAGCAATCCCTAAGAGGATCTGTCAGGAATCGTGCACCACATTAGGCTCCTCCCATTAAAGACCAGAAAGGTCAAGTTCTGGTAAGGAAAAGAGTCTGTGTACTCTAGTGGTTTGGGGGATTCAAGAACCACCCTACCAAACATTGTTTTGTTCAGGAGACTCAATTTGAGCTCCTCATTGTAATTCTCTGCTTTAGAGACACAATAAAAGAAGGCCACCACTAAAAGTTGGATCGGAGACGTAGCCCTAAAGGATAGGGTGAACTTATTAATTGTTGTGCTCTTGTATTTGCTTATTGTGTTTCTCTGTTGTTTTCCATATTTCCAATGTTTATGCATTTTGCAATCTGATCGATCCATTGCCTAAAATCACATAGACACACACCAGCACATGAGTTTATAATACCTTCATTCAATAGTTAATTAACTAAGGTCACTCATAGGGTAATTATCAGATCAAACACACATGAAATGAAATTAGCAAATTTAAATTTTAAATGATTCTAGATAATGTGAAGGAACAAATACACAGTTTGCATGTGTGATATACATATAATAATTATAATGGACCATTAGAAAATGCTCAAGTGAGAAGTACATTAGACATGTTGTTAATTGTTCTCATAATAGATTTGATTTATTTCACTTCAACAAATTTTTAAAACCATAGAAAATATTTATCTCAAATATATTCGAATTTGTTCAAAAATAAAGGCACTGATATATTAACTTAAAAATGCAATGGAAATAAAATGAGAGATCAATCACACCAAAACAATAAATTTACACCCAACACAATCTTCCATCATTAAATTTCTTGGGGAAATTATTGGGTTAGACCCACAAACAATATATAGGAAAATACAGTTGTTGGGCACCTAGAAACTTGGCCCCACTGGGAAAATGACTCAAATAATTCGGCCTCTAAAAATTAAACCACCTGAAGAAAATTGGCCTTAGAGAATTAACTGTCTCACCAACAAATCAGGTTCCCTTTCTCCCTATCTAGTACAACCATTGTGTACTAGAGAAATTTGTCTCTCTAGATATTTTGGCCTCCTCCGAAGTTCAACCCTTTTCTTCAGCAACTTGGACCCCTCTTTCTTGAACTTGGCCTCCTTGAATTTCTCTCGAAAGTCCATACTGCACTTCTTCTCACTTCTCTTTAGTCTAGTCAAGCCTCTCTCTCTAGAGAAAATTACTTCCCCCACAATTATGTGTCTTCACTTTTCGCTTAGGCTTATTTTATAATTTTGTTAAGCCAAAATTCCTAATCATAATCTCCTAAATGATCAATGGCTAGGATTAAATCCTAAGCCTCACTTGAGATCAACAATTGGGATCATATCTAAATGACTTAAGTAATTTTTTGATTTATCCTTAGAATTTTGGCCTAATAGTCCATAATAATTAATTAAATTGATTATTATAACTCATAATATTACTTACTCCACCAAACGTGCACCTAAAGAGGTGATCAAATGTCTTTTATATGCTAAGATACCAAGCCTATGTAGAAGACCTTCTAAAGCTACAAAAAGTTCAACACTCCCTTGTAGTAAGGAAAGGATTCTCCAAAACCTCTAGCTTATATCTATAAAAATAAAATTCCCCTTCACTAGAGACTTAATGAAAATGTCTAATACCTACTCTTCTATGCAGATGTATTGCAATCTCACAACACCTCTCTGGACCTTGTCTCCGATAAAGTGGTATTTGATCTCTATATGCTTGGTCCTATCATGAAACACTAGATTCTTAGAGAGCTTAATGCAACTCTGATTATTACACTGAATCATAGTTGGCCCCATCTCAAGACCAAATAATCTTATGAGCATCTGGTGAAGCCATATGACCTCACAACTTGGTGGACTTGTTGCCATGTACTATAACTTTACTGAGCTAAGCGCCACTGGGTGTTGCTTCCTTTTATACCATGAGATCATGGTTGATCCCATGTTGAAAAAACATCCAAAAATGGATTTCATTTCCATTGCACTCTCTACCCAATCAAAATCTGTGTACCCCTACAACTCCACCCCACCAATTTTGGCATATCTCAATGCAAAGTTCAATGTACCACAAAGGTACCTGAGAACATGCTTTGCTTCCACCCAATGAACCCTCTTTAGCTCCACCATGAACTGACTATGTATTCTTTGCAAAACAAATATCCGGCCTAATGTTGACCAGATACATCAAGGACCTAATCAACTGTCTATGCAAAGTGGGATCCACCAACTCACCTCAAAACTGCTTAGCTTCATCAAGTTGGTGATCATAGGTGTAGACATTGACTTGCAATCCTTTATCTTGAATCTCCTCAGAATCTCAACTGCATACTTGCCCTTTCATAAGAAAATCTCTCCTAGTTGCTACCACACCTCTAATACCAAAAAGTACTACATCAATCCGATGTCCTTCATCTCAAACTTCAAAGCAAGGTCCTCCTTGCACATCCCAATGAGATTTTTGGATCCTGTTAAGAAGAGATTGCCAACATAGAGGACTAAGATGAGCGACTTACATTCAACAGGTACATAGTACAAGTTTGATTCTGTCTCACTTTTGGTGAAGCCCAATTCAAGTATGTAAACATTAATCTTGGAGTACCATGCACAAGGTGTCTAATTAATTATTTATATGGCCTTCTTCAATATGCATACATGAGACTACCTCCCATGCACCTCAAAGCCCCAAGGTTGCTCAATATACACCTCTTCTTCAATCACCCCATTTGGGAAGGAAGTCCTTACATCCATCTGATGTATCCATCCCATCTTTGAAGCAATAGATATAGATGAATATCTAGTTATAGGTGAAAATGTTGCCTCGTAGTCTACTCCCTCCTTATGTGAGAAACCTCTCATCACGAACCTCGCCTTGTACTTCTTGACATTTCCATCAGTTGCATGCTTGATCTTATAGATCCATCGAGAAGTGACTGCTAACTTCCCCTCAAGCCTTAGTACTATCTCCCACACATTGTTCCTCATGATGGAGCTATACTCTTCCACCATGGAATCCTTCCACACATGCTGATATGTTACCTCTTCAAATGTAGAAGGTTGGGACTCACTGATGCTGCTCATCAAGGCTAAATAATTGGAAACTTTGGCTAGTGGTTTACTCAACTAAAGGTCCTATTACCCACCACCAATGGGTGACCCCTATAGGAGAAATTTTCTCCTTGTTTTTCCTTTAGTCGATAGCCAACAACCCTATGCAACCACCTGATATTTTTGATGAGCTACCATTCTCTGCCACCTAAGCAAGCCATTGTTTACCCTCACTCATATATCATGATGGTATGTTTGAAGGTGGGCCATACAATCCAAAAGGTATGATTTTTAATTATGTAATTAGGTGTTTATGCTTGTTTTTCTTGGGCACACTTGGACATTGATTACTAGGAGACTTGGAAGAAGGAAGGGTTCTGACTGTACTCTTGCTCCCTTACCTCAATTGGGGGGTTAATCCTAATTCCTAGTCCCATGGGATCAACTTTATTGGCTATTAGCTTTAGGAGTGGCACTACATGGGAAACCCTGATTTTGGTTGCGTGGTCCCGCTTCTCAATACCATATATCTCATTTCCCTCTGCTCATTACAAGCCATTTTCACATTTTTTCTATTTGGGTCTACATTTGTCCATTGGGTCCACAAGGTGTTAGCCTCCCCTTCAACTTGTCCACACCTTGGGTTGAGCCTGAAACGATGCGTCAGAAGTTGATGTAGCTAAAAAAAAGATGAAAGCATCATATGGCCACATACAATAGGAAATGTACCACAAAATGCAAAACATGGCCCGGATAATAAAATTTAGCACGTGCGCAAAAGCCAAAATGAGCTCTACCCCCTATCATTATGTCCATCACCCTGGTTCCTAGGGCCCTTATGAGTACCCCTTGTATTATTAAGGAACCCGTGAATGTCCCAACACCTGGTGGGCGATGAACTACCCAACCTTAAGGGGGTGATCACTGTTATATCTTACTGTTAAAATGTACAACTAGGGACAAATTCCACTTTGGGAAGTTCATTGACCTGAGATGATGTTTGAAAAAATTCCTTTTCAAGAGGACCAAAATTGACCCTATAAGCACTAAAATCGGACAAGGAGAAACATGTTTTTGATGTCAAGCCCACAAGAGCACAATTGGTCAATGTCAGCTTGGGGTCAATTAGACAAATTGATCCCCCTCCCCTTCCCGTTGTCCGCACCTTGGGTTGAGCCTAAAACAATGCGTAAGAGGTTGATGTAGCTAAAAAAAAGGATGAAAGCATCATATGGCCACATACAATAGGAAATGTACCACAAAATGCAAAAGATGGTTGGGACAATAAAATTTAGCACGTGGGCAAAAGCCAAAATGAGTTCTACCCCCTATCATTATGGCCATCACCCTGGTTCCTAGGGCCCCTATGAGTGCCCCTTGTATTATTAAGGAGCCCATGAATGTCCCAACACCTGGTGAGCGATGAACTACCCCATCTTAAGGGGTGATCATTGTTATATCTTATTGTTAAAATGTGCAACTAGGGCCAAATTCCACTTTGGGAAGCTCATTGACCTAAGATGATGTTTGAACAAAATTCCTCTTTTCAAGAGGACCAAAAGTAACCTTGGAAGCACTGAAATCAGACAAGGAGAAACATGTTTTTGATGTCAAATCCACAAGAGCACAATTAATCAAGGTCAGCTTGGGGTCAGTTAGACAAATTGATCCCCCTCCAATGCATATAAATAAAGGATACCTTCATCCTCATTTGACACATTCACTCACACAAAATTACTTCTCCTCATCTAATTGGTTCATAAATTTGAGGTAGCTACTCATCTACACATGCAAAGTTTCTTGGATTGATCTGACCCACGTTGACTTTCTGTTGTTAGGAGACTTTCACCAGTGTTGACTTCTGAACTGTAGAAGGACTGTTTGACTACATTTTGATCAGGGATAGGTTTGTCCAAGAAAGCCACTTTATCTGGAACAGAAGCCGAGGCAAAAGGAGTTGTTTTACTAGGATTGACTACAGAGTTGCAAGATTATTTTGACTGCAGGTTGACTTCATCATTTGACTGGGTTTGACTGCCATTTCATTGAATTTTTTTGCTATTGTTTGACCACCAATGAAGGCCAAGTTGGGAGATCTAGTTGTTTGTTTATCCTTTTCTAACACATGGATTACCATATGGGGGGTTCTTACAACATCCAAATAATTGACTTTGACCAAGCTCAAGAAATAGAAGTTTGACTGCTACGTTGATTGTTGACTATTGAATGGTTAGGACAAGTTGATTGATGTTGACTTTTCAGAATTGTGGAACTTCATCAAGCTTAATAGATTTATATTGGTTTGGGTAATTTGCAAAAGTCAAGTCACATTGATTATGACTTTCATCATTGTACTTTAGTGGACATTCTCTCTCTGCTGATCATTTGTTATTTTATAATAAGAAGGATTGATTAAGGATTTTCCCCATCTTGAGGTTATTTCCTTGGCTTTAGCCAAATATTGGTGTTCTCGTCTTGACTTGTCTTCTACATTTATTATTTATTTTCTATCTACAATTACTGCCAATGTGAATTAATGGTTTATGTGATTGCTATTGGAAATTAAGGTGGAATTATCATTGAGCTAATAAAAGGACATTGAAGTAATTGTTGCGAACACAGAACATACCATTGTCATCTAAAATTAACATGGTATCAGAGGTATGGTGAGGACAAGCCCAAGCAAGAGATCAAGCAATCACCAAGATATTTGTTGACAAGGACTAGTCTCCATCGCTACTACTTCATATTTTAGGACTAAGGATAAGCTTAATCACAAGTCTGACTATCATGCATGGAAGATGACTTTGGACATGACCTTGGAGGAGCATGAAGTATTGGATTATGTGCAAGGGAAAGTGGTAGAGCCTCCTTCAAATGCACCTATTGTTGCTAGAACAAAATATCGAAAAGGTGAGGTCAAAGCTAAGAAAAAATTAATTGACTCCACTCAAAAGAATTTGGTTGCCAATATTTCTGATTTGGGAACTGCTAAGGAAATGTGTGATAAGTTGGTTGGGATGTTCAAAGTGAACAATGCAAATCAAATCCTCTTTCTTAAGATAAGTTGAAGGATATCTAATCCTATTTTATGAGAATAACTCAAGTCAAGAATGACTTGCTATCTACTGGAGAAGTTATTGCTAACAAGGAACTCACTCTCATTGTTGTTGGAGGTATTTCAAGACCATGAGATACATTTGTCACCATGATTCTCAATAATGACAAGGTACCTGGTTTTGATGAGCTATTGGCTAGATGCACTCAAGAGGAAACAAGAATGATGAAGAGAGATAACTCCTACAATGGAAATGAACCTACTTCTTTCTCTGCACATACTAAAAGGAGGAAAGATTGAAGGAGACAGGGTTAAGGATCTAAGAAGGGATTCAAAGGAAAAGGCAAAGGAAGATGCGACAATTGCAATAAGTTTGACCACTGTGCAAGAGAGTGTCCTCACAAGAAAAATCCTCCAAGGGATGACAACAACAATTAAAAAAGCAACAACAATCAAAAGAAAAACAGGTATAGCAATAAAGGGAAAAGGAATGCTTTTGTTGTCCGAGAAGGAAATAATTGACCTCCCAAGAAGACGAGGAATGCCAGGTATGATGAAAATAATGTTGTAGAAAATCAAGATGGGTTATATTTAATTTATGCTCTATCCACTGCCTCTCCTTCGGATGCCTTGGATAATTGGTTAATTGATAGTTGAGCCTCAAGGCATTTAATTGGATATAAGGCGGCCCTCTGAAATTTAGCTGAGAGAAAAACTAATCTAAAGATTATTCTTGGAGATAATTCCACCTACCCTGTTAAGGAGATAGGAATTGCCACTCTTCACTTGAACTATGGTCAAACCATACATCTTCAGGAAGTCTTGTATGTGCCCGATTTGAAAAAGAATTTGGTGTCTATTTCTGCGATGGAAGACAAAGGCTTCAAGGTAGCATTCATTAATCGAAAGGTACATGTATGGGATAGGAAATTCAAAGATGATTTTACTCTTGGGTTTAGACTTGATGGTATTAATCAAGTTGGTGGAAGTCCTTTGGGAGCATTGGCAAGTGATACCTCTATTCAATGTGAGCTATGACATCGAAGATTTTCCAACCTGCATTACAAAGCCATACCTAGGGTAAGGAAGATGGTCACAGGAATGCTTGAATTACATATGAACCATGAAGGAGTCTTTCAAGGTTGTGCATTTGG
This sequence comes from Pinus taeda, assembly GCA_000404065.3. NCBI lineage: Eukaryota > Viridiplantae > Streptophyta > Pinopsida > Pinales > Pinaceae > Pinus > Pinus taeda. Next base: position 85,757 of record APFE030299448.1, read on the forward strand.
GAAACATACAAAGGGACAATTCCCTTCTAGTGAAAGAAAGACAACTGATATTCTCCAGCTGATCCATTCTAACCTGTCCGATGCCTTGCCCATAACTTCATTAGGAGGATAATCATACTATGCAATTTTTGTGGCTGACGTCTCCAAAAAAACATGGATTTATTTCTTGAAGAAGGATGAAGTATTAAAATGGTTATGTTATTTCAAAACGTTGGTGGGTGATCAAATAGGAAAGAAGATCAAGACATTGAGGACTAATAATGGAACCAAATATAAATCTAATGAATTCAATGATTTTGTAGAGAAGATGACATTAAGAGAGAGACAATCATTCTGTATACTCCATAGCAGAATGGTGTTGTTGAAAGAAAGAAATATGAATCTTCAGTCACTTAGATGACAGATTGTCTTAGGTTTTAGGCTAGGTATTAAGATCAAAGAAGAATATGTTTTTGAGAGTTTGATGGCAGAGCTATAGAGATATCCATTGGGCAATGGAGTCTAATTGATTAAAGTGATCAATAACTGGTTATGGAGTAGATCTATGACAAGGGAAAGGTAGTCAAAACTTCTGGATCTTTAAATTCGTTGTAGCATATGGTAGATGAATTAAGAATCACAACCCATTAAACATAAATAATCTGTCAAGGATGAATTTTATGCTTAAATTTAGATTAAAAACAATGGTATTATTTGAAATGAAATGTAACAGAGCATCTATCTAAGATGAATTTTGTAACATATAATATTCATTAAAATAATGGAAATAAGAACATGTTCATGAATAGCTTAGAAAATAACACATAAACGTAGAAATAAGCACATCACTAGAAGTTAATGACACAAGAATCCTTGAGAAAAAGAGTTATGTACTTCCGTACTGATCACTTGTATTAAAACTCCATAGTTTATAATATCAAAGAATAGATCTCTCTTTTTACTCCCCAATCAACCTTTTGCACGCTAAACTTCATGAAATATATATAATTAGCTCATCCCTAGACTAAGGAAGTTGAAATCCATCCTTTTACCAAAGATAGGAAGAGGTTACAATGCTTTAGGATTAAAATATTTGGAAAATCTCCCATATCCAACCATCTAGGGTTTGGTTTTTGACTAACCAAAAAAGTGCTAACTGAGGAGAAAAACATGGGATTAGGTAGAAAAATCTTCAAAACTCATCATCCAAATCAATTTTGAGTCAATTATGCCAAGTTGGAGATCAACCAAGTCAAATTCCAAAAAATTCTAGAACTCTGTCAGCGAATATGGCTTGGCGAAATTATGAAAAATGGGTCTCAACGTGAAACCTATAATTCCCAAACTGTAACACCTGTGTAAAAACTGATATTGTTTTGTTATTTTATCCATTCTTGAAAAGAAACCTCTTTTGGTTTTCAAATATTGCTTCTAACTCTTATAAAAGTGCGCCAACAAACAATGACTGAAACAAGAAAAAATACATAATTTTATTCTTTGAAAAATAGGCCTCAAAGGTCATTTAAAACCTCCCAAAACATGATATCTATGTAAAATATCATAGTTTTTTGTTACTTGTCCCATTCTTGACAAAAACCTCTTTTGGTTTTGCAAAATTCATCTCCAATTGGTCAGAAATGAATCTTGAAGTTGACTGCTAAAATAGTAAAAAACGCAGCAAAAGCGCAACAAGTTCATCTCTTTGTGAATTTTGAGACATCCTTGAATTCTGTAAGGGTGGTATATGTGATGAATGATTGTTGGAACATCATATACATATCAAAACATGGCTGATCATACTGCATCCTCCCATTCTTTAAACATCAACTTCTAAAGAGAAAGCACAAAAACTGAGCGCAATGAATTTGAATATGTTGAATGCCTTCACAAGAATGAGGCTTGAATATCGAAATGCTTAAGGACACTTGTCACAACCATAGAAAATGATTTCAAGAATTTTGGAGTCAAATTTGATGATTAAACTGATGACAATTTAAAAGCGCAACAAATTTGTTGCGTTTTCTCATTCCTTCAGCAAAAGCGGAACGACTTCTCTCTTTTCATATGTCAAATCATCCTCTAGCCTTCTAAATGTGATATTCAGGTGAGAGACATCCTTAGGATCATCATAAACTAGTTAGATAATACATGTTCAAGCTATAAAACTCCATTTCTTCAAAATCTGCACCTACAAAAGCACAACAAAATTGCGCAACAAATGTTTACCTTGCATGATTTGACCTGATGTTCAGATATCTAACTAAGAAATATAGTTGATGGATGATGTTGCCACTCTTTAAACCTCCTTTAAACCTCCATACATAAGGAGTGCCAAAACTCTGATCTCACACTCTTCACAAAAACTAAGGGCTTGATCTCTATGAGATCATAGCAACACTTACAAATTGACCAAAATGATGAAAATAATAAACCTGATTTTGATTACTATAGCATAGGACTCTAACATTGGATCCAATGGGGATGCCATCTTTCCTGTGATGTGACAAAGAACAAAGTAGACTAGTAGCCTGATCCATTGGGATGCTCCCAACTTGAAAACTACAACCTGCTCTGACCTGTGACCTTCTCCAACTGACGCCAAATGCAAACTAAAACTTGAACTGAAATTACTGCCTACTGTTGAAGCTGGGAGTGAAAACTAAACTGCAACTATTGTAAAATCACTGCTGAAGGAAGTGCTCAAAATACTGAGCGTATTCAAAATAATACCTACACTAAGCTAATCTCTGAGCTACTTGATTAGGTAAAATAAAATATCCAGTGCAACCATATAAGTACTTTATCAACTATTCCATCTACTTTCTTACACTCCTTCAGAGGCAAAATGAGAAACCTACTTAATGACAACTCGAGTAAAAACTTCCAAACAAATTTTACTTTGAAAAGATTTAAGATCTTAGGCCCACTTGCTGACTCCAAGAACGCGGCACAAGGATCCTCAAATGAAAACAGAAAACAATCATATTGTAGCAACCTTTCAGCTGCATCTCACAAAGCCAATTTAGAGTTATCACAAAAGGACTGAAAATATGTGTAAAACTTTTGCAATAAAATCTTTCCTGGGAGTGTTTTTTATACTAGTTGACCATCATCTTCATTTGCAGACTTACAACTAATTAAAAGATGCAAATCTTGACTATTGAAATCTTTCATATAATCAACTATAGGATCTTTGAAAAATTGAGAAGGTCGCTCCCAATTTTGGCCATTGTGAGCTTGTTCTAATAAACTATGGTGATTTTGTATCAAATCATATTTTTTGTTTCAATGGTGATCGTAAGATTTTTCTTTAGGAACTCAAATGAAGGAAAACATAATGGCAAAGAATAATCCTGAGCCGACTCACAATTTTGTGACTATGAAATATAACTATCATAAACTGGTTCACTGTCAAGGTTTCTCAAGCATAAAATTTTGAGTTATTTCTAGCTTCTCCAAAGATTTTAGCAAATAAAAGATCTAAATAAAAATTTAAGTGACTGTCTATATCTTTCCCTTTATCAGCCAAAGGAGAAACTACCTGGTTTCCCACATTAGGACCTTAAAAAGATTGCTGAGGCCACATGTTATCATAATTCAACTCCGAAAATCCTATGTGATTTTCCATACCCTCTAATTTTTGTCTTTGATTATTGACCTTAAAACCATTTCTCAGTAATTCAAATGAAGAAAATCACAAGCGTAAAGAATCACCTCCAGTAGGCTCACTGCTTTCTCTATTTGAAAATTTTAAATTATGATATGTGGGCTGAAAATTGTCATTAATTATTTGAAAAGAATCACTTTCTGATAAAATTCCTACAGTTGGTTTCTCTATAAGATCAGTATCATAATCACCCACGTATTCATCATAGACAGGTGAATCAGAAACCTCTACAATGTCATAAAACATAAGTTGATTTGAGAATTCCCTTTCATGTTTGCCTTCAAGTGAATACATAAAATAATAAGCTTCTAACTCATGGTGACATGAATCAATAACAAAAGAGTTTGGACCAACAACTTCTTCTTTATAATTTTCTACAACGTCATCAACGTTAAAAAATTCAAGAACCTGCATAATATTATTAACGCTTTGCTCAAAATTCAGATCAATTGTTTTTGGTTCATGTTCAACCTTATGTTCATACACTTCACCATATAACTCTTCATCTCCTACAAAATTTTCTTGGAAAGGAGGTCTTATTTGATACTGAGATCCTTGATTTGTTTGGTCTCTTTGCTTTATTTGAACTTTAGGTCTTTATAAATTGGGATTTCTTACTTGAGGGGGAGCTTATTGTTCTCTAACAACAACTTTGTTTTCCAAAGTTAACCTTTCTACCAAATTTTCCATTGCTTTCATCATAACATCCAACTTGCTATTTGATGATGATGAAGGCTCCTCCTTAACTTCTCCCTTTTTTTCAGCGTTCATTTTGGTCTTTTTGTTCAACAGATTTGCTTCCACTCCAATAACATTTTTCTCCATATCCTCCAATATGGTTGGATTCCTTTCTCCGCTCTGATAACCCAACTCAACACTGAAACCATTAGGGTATGAAGAAAATCCAACCTTAGGGGGGCGGAGGGTTATCTCAATAGGTATTGAGTTGTACACCTTAATAAATATACTTGAAAACTCTTGAACTGATTCTTCTGGACTTCCCTTTAGGTTGTCATAGAGTTCTTCTTTGCTTCCCATATGGCAAGGAAAGTATGCTCAAACTACTGGAAATTGGCAATGCTTCTAGCTAGAAGACTTCTAAACCATTTCTTAGCTTCTCCTTGCAATGATGCAAAAGCTCTCATACATACATCATCTTGTTCAATTTCCAACAGATCTATAAAACATTCAAAAGCATGGATGTGCTTTTCCGCTGCAATGTTCTCGAGCTCTCCATCAAACTTAGGAAGATACTTGAAATAATTTGGAGGAAAGTCATGGAGAAGAGGAGGCAATTTGAAAGTTTTATATCTCTCTTGAAACTTGGAAGATATAGGATTTGGTACATAAGGTATGACAATGACTTGGGTCACATGAGGCTCATAAAATTGATCATAGTCATCACTAGAATATGACAGGTAAAGGAAAATTCTTTTCACATATTCACGAAAGGACAAGAGGTATCAAATGAAAAAGAATAAGATTTGTTGGAAAAAACAAAAGCTTTGATACTTGGTATTTCTTAAATGTCCCTCCATTTTACTGTCAAGTAAGGTTCATCCTCTAGTGGAATATTTGAATCTGAATGTAACATTGACTGGAATCGCCAGGTGAATAGTGCAATCTTCTTGTGTTTGATCATTGTTCACCATTAGTAATTAGATTTAAAACTTGATGTTTCTTTCTCGGGGAAGATGGAACCTTTCGCTCCCTGAAAATGGCGCCATTATGTTAGCACTTTGTAATTCCTCCAGGTTGAGCAGAGGAACCTAAATGTAACCACAAACCACTTTAAAACTAGAATCTAGCCCTTCCAACTTCAAAGAGGGCTCTCTCTATATGAATCTTCAGTCACTTAGGTGACTAGTTGTCTTAGGTTTTAGGCCAGGTATTAAGATTACAGAAGAATAGGTTTTTAAAAGTTTGATGACAAAGCTATAGAGATATCTATTGGGAAGTGGAGTCTAATTGATTGAAGTGATCAATAATTGGTTATGGAGCATATCTATGACAAGGGCAAGGTAGTCCAAACTTCTGGATCTTTAAATTTGTTGTAGCATATGCTAGATGAATTAAGAATCAAAACCCATTAAACATAAACCATCTACCAAGGATGAATTTTATGCTTAACTTTAGATGAAAAACAATGGTATTATTTAAAATGAAATGAAGTAGAGCATTTATCTAGGACGAATTCTGTAACATATAATATTAATTCAAATAATGGAAAGAAGAACATGTTCATGAATAACTTAGAAAATAACACATAAGCACAGAAAAAATCACATCATCAAAAGATAATGACACATGAATCCTTGAGAAAAAGAGATCTGTACTTTTGTATTAATCACTTGTATTAAAACTCCACAGTTTACAATATCAAAGAAAAGATCTATCTTTTAACTCCCAAATCAACCTTTTTCACACTAAAATTCATGAAATATATACAATTAACTATCCCCTAGACTAAGGTAATTTGAAATCCAGAATTTTCCCAAAGATAGAAAGAGGTTACAATGCTTTAGGAATAAAATATTTCGAAAATCTCCCCATATCCAACTATCTAGGGTTTGGTTTTTAACTAACCAAAAATATTCTAACTGAAGATAAAATCATGATATTGGGTAAAATAATATTCAAACTTTGTCATCCAAATCAATTTGGAGTAAATTATTCCAAGTTGGAGATCCACCAAGTTGAATTCCAAAAAATTCTAGAACTCTGTCAGCAATTCTAGCTTGGTGAAATTGTGAAAAATGGGTCTCAAAAATGGGTCTCAAAGTGACACCTTTAATACCCAAAATATAATACCTGTGTAAAACATGAGATATATTTCGTTATTTGATCCATTTTTGACAAAAACCTCTTTTTGGTTTCAAAAATTTACTTCCAAATGTTATAAAAGCACAACAACAAACAATGGCTCAAACAAGAAAAAATACAGAGTTTTATTCTTTGAAAAATAGGCCTCAAAGGTCATTTTATATCTCCCAAACCATGATATATGTGTAAAATATGAGCGAGGTTTTTGTTAATTTTCCAATTATGGACAAAAACCGCTTTTGGTTTTTCAAAATTCATCTCCAGTTAGTCAAAAACTAATATTGAATTTGACTGCTAAAACAATAAAAAACGTAGCAAAAGTGCAACAAGTTCATCTCTTTGTGAATTTTGAGACCTCCTTAAATTATGAAAGGGTTGTATAGGTGATGAATGATTATGAGAACATCATAGAACTATGAAAACACTATTGATCATACTGCATCCTCCCATTCTTTAAACATCTTCTAAAGAGAAAGTGTAGCAACTAAGCGCATCGAATTTGAATACGTTGAATTCCTTCACAAGAATGAGGCTCAAATATCCAAAATGTTTAAGGACACTTGTCACAACCATTGAAAATGATTTCAATAATTCTGGAGTCGAATTTGATGGTTAAACTGATGACTATGTAAAAGCGCAAAAAATTTGCTATGTTTTCTCCTTCGTTCAGCAAAAGCACAACGACTTCTCTCTTTTCATGTTTCAGATCATCCTCTGGCCTTCTGAATGTGAATGTGGGTGAGAGACATCCTTAGGATCATCAGAAACTGGTTAGATAACACCTATTCAAGCTATAAAACTCTATTTATTCAAAATTTTCACCTACAACAAAAGGCAACAAATGTTTATAAGCATGATTTGACATGATGTTTAGATCTCTGACTATGCAATGTAGTTGATGGATGATGTTGCCACTCATGTAAACCTCCTTTAAACCTCCATACATAAGGAGTGCCAAAAATTTGATCTCAGACTCTTCACAAAAACGAAGGACTTGATATGTATGAGATCATAACAACACTTTACAAATTGACCAAAATGATGAAAAGCCTAAACTTGAATTTGATTACTAAAGCATAGGATTCTAACACTGAAGAATCCCATGGTGTGGCAAGCAATGCTTTGCATGGATGGAAGCCCATGGCTCTCAACACTCACCCTACAAATGCCATTATGATCCTCTGGAGTGCTTGGACCCCGTATAGGGAGGCCAAGGCAAAGATGAAAACCCACCCGCAATCTTGTATAAGATCAAATGTGTCTCCTCACCTTCTAATACAATGATTCATTAGTGCAACTGAGTAAATAATTTTTCTAATCAAGCGAAGAAGTGGACATTTCGTAATGGGTTTTCCTTTCAAATTTGGGGCTTTGAACATGTCCTAATGTTACCTTCCTAGGTAGGAGATATTAATGGAGGACCCTATTAGGTGGTTTCAACCTCTAAGGGAATGACAAGTCCAAGGTAGATCCTTTAACTGGAAGGTGTCATGTGAAATAATGATGGGATGGAGTGGGGACAAAGGGAAGGCTCCAAGCCACATGCCATGGTACAAGGGTAGCTATGATGAGGGAATCCAACACCTTGGCTATATGAATGTAGGAGGGAGCAATCATGGTACATGAGTTACCCCGACCTTTGTTTCTCCACCATTCTTCATTTGTCTTTTTCCTTTCATTGATTTTTTTTCATTTTACTACTCGGGACTCAAGGGGATGAGAGCATGATGTGTAAATGTTAATTTTAGATAACAAGGGTATGTTATACTCTTGCAACAATTACTTCAATGGCCTTTTATTAGCCCAATGACAATTCCACATTAATTTCCAATAGCAATCACACAAACCATTAATTCACATTGACAATGATTGTAGATAGAACATAAACAATAAATGCAGAAGACAAGTCAAGACAAGAGAATGCTAATATTTGGCTAAATCCAAGGAAAAAAATCCCAAGATGGGGAAAACCCTTAATCAATCCTTCTTATTACCAAATAAGAAATGTTTAGAATATAAAGAATGTCCAATAGAGTACAATGATGAAAGTCAAAGTCAATGTGACTTGACTTTTGCAAATTACCCAAACCAATATAAATCTGAACAACTTGATACAGTTCGACAATTTTGAAAAGTCAATAGCAGTCAACTTGCCCTAACCAGTAAACAGTCAATAGTCAATGCAATAGTCAAACTTCTCTTTCTTGAGTTTCGTCAAAGTTAGTCAAACTCAACCTTCCTTGGTGGTCAAACAATAGAAAAAACAACTAATGAAATGGTGGTCAAACCTAGTCAAATGATGAAGTCAATCATTGGTCAAAATAATCCCACAACTCTACGGTCAACCCTGGTCAAACAACTCCTTTTGCGTCAGCTTCCGTGCCAGATAATGTGCCCTGCTTGGAAATACCTATCCCTGGTCAAAACATAGTCAAACAATCCTTCTAAAGTCCAAAAGTCAACACTTGTCAAAGTCTCCTCACAATAGATAGTCAACGGAGGTCAGATCAACCCAAGAAACTTTGCACATGTGGATGAGTAGTTGCCTCAAGTGTACGAACCAATCATATGAGGAGAGAGAATGTTGTGTGAGTGAATGTGCCAAATGAGGATGAAGGGATCCTTTATTTATATGCATTGGAGGGGGATCAATTTGTCTAATTGACCCCAAGCTGACCTTGACCAATTGTGCTCTTGTGGGCTTGACATCAAAAATATATTTCTCCTTGTCCAATTTCAATGCTTCCAAGGTCAATTTTCATCCTCTCAAAAAGAGGAATTTTGTCCAAACATCATCTTAGGTCAATGAGATACCCAAAGTGGAATTTAGCCCTCGTTGTACATTTTAACACTCCCTCTCAACTAAGGAGAATTCCACCTACAAATATCCATCCATCATCATGCCATCATGATCATCATGTACTATATTTGCATCTCATCTCTTCTCTGTTGAATATTGATATAGATAATAAGAAGGATTAATCGAGAGTGAGTCACAAGACATTACAACGCTCTAGTGATGAAAGTCAGTCCACATAATTAGGTGTAGAACCCCAATCAAACTTAATCTTGAGTGATCAAGTTGTTGAACATCATGCATCCTAGTCATAGGGAGTATGACAATACATAATTCATCCATTCATAGTGTTATGGCCCCTAACCTCTTTTTCGAACTCACTAGCCAAATGAGAGGTACTTCCAAAGAGTCCCAAACCGCAAGGGTAGGATGTATGTTGGGGCATCTCCAGGAGAAGGTGAACCACTCATCCTGCTCATATGCTATAGGAGAAAGTGAACCACTCATCCTATGCATATTTCATCAACCATAGGGGAAGGTGAACCACTCACCCTATGCTCAAATAGTGTCCTCTACAAGGGAAGGTGAACCACTCACCCTATGCTCAATCATGTTGGGCTATATACTCCATAGGGGAAGGTGAACCACTCACCATGTGCTCATATAGATTCAAGAAATACTCCAGGTCCCCAAGAGCTCGCAGAGCTCAATGCCCAACTCAAATGGGACCCTCATGGGAGGATCTTTCCATGACTCTAAGTCTCTCTCAGAAGATTAAGAACTTGGCCTTCCCCAAGGGCTTCATGAAGATATCATCATCCTATTCATCAATCTTGATGTGTTGGAGCTTTATTTCTCCCCATTGTAGATATCCTAGATAAAATGCTACCTAATATCAATATACTTGGAGTCGTCGTGGAACAAGAGATTCTCTGAAAGTTGAATCCCACTTTGGTTATCATAATAAATGACGGTGGTATCCAACACATGCTCAAATAGATCGCTATATAGTTTTTTAAACCAAATAGTTTCACAATAGGCTATACTAGCTGCAACATATTCAGTCTTGGCAGTGCTTAGAGAAACCGATTTCTACTTCCCGCTCATCCAAGAAATTGAAGCAGATCCCAAAGAGAAGCAACATCATAACTTATTTTTTCTGTCCACCACACTACTAGCCCCGTCAACATCAGAATATCCATATAGCCTCAAATTCCTAGTAGTTTATCTTAGACCATAGTTGATAGTCCCACGAATATATCTTAAGAGAGTCTTAGAAAAAACCCAATGTATGTGATCAGGCTCAACCATAAATTGACTCAAACTATTTACAACAAAGCATATATGGGATCGAGAGTTTACCAAGAACATTAGGGCCCAAACAAGTTGTCTATATTCAGAAGGATTTTCCGATTCAGGATGAACAACACTTTTGCATAGCATCTTGAAGTTTAGTTCCATCAGAATAGACACAAACTTGCATTCCACCATCCCACATCTTTCTAATAGCTTCACAATGTATTTCCCTTGAGAAAGAAAATTATTGTCTACATTTTTCCAAACCTCCAAGCCTAAGAAGTAATACATCATTCTTATGTCCTTCATCTCGAATTAGGAAGTCAACTCCCTTTTGCATTAATAAATGAGAGGATATGCACCAATCAGAAATAGTTCGTCGACATACAAGACCAAAATAAGTGGCATGTCATGTTCAAACTTGAAGTATAGGTTTCGAACAACATAGCTCCTTGTATATCCCAATTTCATAGGCCAAATATCAATCTACCAAGCCCTAGGGGCTTGCATTAACCCATTGAGGGCTCTCTTCAACCTGAATACATGTGTCCTTCAATCTTGTACTTCAAACCCCTAAGGCTGTTCCAAGTAGACTTCCTCCTTAAGTGAGCCATGCAAGAAAGAAATCTTGATGTTCATTTGATGTAGGCTCCAACCTTGATTGGAAACAAGAGAAATTTGGATCAGATAGTGGTATATCAAGTGACTGGTGCAAATATTTCATCATAGTTCACTCCTTCCTTTCAAGAGAAACCATGAGCAACAAACCTTGCCTTGTATTTTTCATCACTACCATTAGCTCCATGTTTAATTTTGTAAATCCATTTTGAAGTGACCACAGTCTTGTCCTTGGGTCTAGGCACCACTTCCCATACATTAGTCTTCATAATCGATTAATATTCCTCAGACATAACATCTTTCCATACTTGGTTTTTTACATCTTCTTCGAAGGTGCAAGGATCAGTCTGAATAATAACACTCATGGAAACCAAGTATCCTTGATAGTTGTTGGGCTTCTTACTTTCTCAAAATATTTTTCTTGGAGGAGTTTTTTCTACATCTTCAAGTGTATCTTTGAGCCATAGTGGTATTTTCTTTGAGGTATAGGGTTCACAAGGAGGTGGATCAAGAGGATCCATCGAACCATCAACATCCGACATTAATTCATGTATAAGAGGTTCTTCTTGTCTTTCAGCAGCATCATCCTCCTTCCTTGAGATGGGGAGATGTCTGGCTTTCTTGAGGGCAATGTCTTCATCAAAGGTAACATCTCTACCTACTTATACCTCTCTTTGACCAAGAACATAGTTTTATATGCCTTTGAATTTTCACTGTATCCAAAAAATACACCTTTCTTTCCAAAAGCTTCCAACTTGTTCCTTTTTTGTTTAGGCACATGAAAATACACAAGACATCCAAAGATTCTAAAATGAGAAACATCAAGTTTCTTACCAGTGAATACTTTTTTGGTTGTCTTGGAATCGAAAGTTTGATGAGGGATTTTATTTTGAACATATACAACAATGTTAGTAGCTTCTCCCTCTCTGAAGATGGAAGGGCTAGATTCCATTTTTAAACTGGTTTGTGGTTACGTTTTGGTTCCTCCCCTCAGCTTGGAGGAATTACAAAGTGTTAACGTTCAACACCACCATTTACTTGATCGTTCTCAAGATATTTAGAGATAATGATATGCTTGGATCACATTGCCTTGGCGAACTACACATTGCACTTGACACTTGACAGTTGATCCAAGGCCCAGAGGAGATTATGTCTTTCCTAGGGAGACATGGGAGGGCATGTGTCATATTCTAGCCCTCATTGATGGAGCATCAACTTGATATTGAGCCACTTATAGACCCATGAGACCATCACTTGTGTCTGAAACCCACTTGAGAGCACCACATGATGTTTTCCTTGGAGATCGAGGGGCCACCCTGTTTGACCATCATTCATGGAGGCCTCTTCTTCATCATGTCACTTGAGGACTCAACTAGGCCTTCCAACAGCGCTTTGCACCATTACTTTATCATTTCAACTTCATTTGGATGGCTTATCTTCCACATTTGAGCTATTTGGTGGGCTTGTGACCAAAGTTATTGTTATTTTTTACATTAAAGTAAATTTAGGGGCATCTTAGGCTAAATCGAACTTGTAGAGGCTCATATAAATAAAGTGAGACCTCACTTGTACTGTTCATCATCATCACTACTTGGATATTTCTTCTTGAGAATTTCACACTTTTCTCTTGGTTGTTTATTGGAGATCTCTTTATGCATTTCAATATTTTTGGAGCTGAAATTTCACTATCTCATGGAGCCACCTTCTTGATTTTGGATTGGACATATATCTTGTTGTCTTGTAAGTAATATTGTTAAAGGTCTTTTTTGCATGAAAAATGTCTAATGTATGGAAATTTTGTAACTAGCTCTTTCATTTGCCCCCTAATTTTTTAATATTATTGTAAAAGATTGTCGGGTTGCAAATTTTTGCATGTTATTCATTGATAACAAGTAGATGAATGTTCATAGTGGAGTAAAACTTGCTTTCTACCATGAAAATCCATAGATTTTAGGTGGGTAAATGTTAAAGAGTGTTTGCTAGGGCATCACTTTTTAGACTCCTTGAAGACAATTTTGACCAAATTTCAAATCACATAGACTCCATAGCCGAAGGATAAGGCACTAATCCAAACAAAATTCATGATCACTCCTTTTTCCCTTCTATTTTTCTCCAAAAATTTTAGCCTCCAAACCTAGATGACCTTGCTAGGGCTTGCTGCAAATTCCTTTAGGGGAGGAATTGTTCAATTCCCCTTGGATAAAGTATTGTGTTGGTGCCTCCTCTAGGAATCCTCAAGGTTTCATGCAATTCCCACAGTTCATTTTTTAGAAATCTCGAGCCATAGCTTCAACTTTGAAACCTATCTTGAACATTTAGGCGTGGTGGTCTCCTTGAGGGTTTTGCACATTGTATTCAGTGGAATATATCATTCAAACCCTTTCTCTTATCCCATGTTGACCTAGAAATCACTTTGGAGAGCCCTATCCCACAAATATATGTAAACCCTAGGTCTCATGTGGTCCCATTTTAGGTATTTCAAGCATAGAAACAACCTATCTTAGAGTGATATATAACCTTACAAAGCTTCTTGAGAGGTCCTTATCATCTTTTGAGCCTTGACCTTAGGCCTTCTTGTCATCATTGAATATCATTAGCCCTAGATCTAGGTTTCCTCATAGGTATTTCTTAGAGAGCCTTTAGCTTCTCTTGGAGCACTGAACCCTTATTTGAGCCTCTCCTTTGAATAGGCCTTGGAAATCACATCACGCCTTTTCATTGATCCTATCATTATTAGTGATTTCATTCATATTGGGACTCCTCCCATCGGTGAAATTCCGTAAAGATTAGGGGACACTGACTCAGGTGACAATGGGTCTCTGTCCCAAGTGTTGTTGTTCCCTCTATCCTTTGCCCATTTACAAGTCCTGCTAGTTTGTGTAGAAAAAAGTCTACTTGAAGCCTCCACATTCTCCTCTGTATCCCTCAAGGTCTACTTGGCCCATCTCGGCCTTCTCCTCATAGAGCTCGAAAGAATATATCGCTCCTCCTCTTAATATGAAGACTATGTCCCTGTAGTTGGTCCCTCGTTAGCCTTTGGAGCCTCTCACTCTTGATCCTTTGTTGTTGTTGGACCTATCCCATGTGAACTCCTAAAGATGCTACCCTCCTTAAATCTGGAAAATTTTAAATTGTAGGTCACTCTTAATTCCTTCTTGATTCTTGCTTCCCTGCTGCAATCCTTAAACTCGTTGGAGGTATACTCACCCCCATTGTCTAATCTCAATACCTTCATCTTCTTCCTAGCCTCGTTCTTAACAAGAGCTTTGAACTCTTGAAGCCAATTGAATAACTCATCCTTGGTCTTCAGGAAGTAAATCCATGTCCTCCTGAAATAGTCATCTATGAATGTCACCAAATAATTGCTCCCTTCAATCCAATGTCCTTCATCTTGAACTTTGAAGCAAGGTATTCCTTGCACATCCATATGAGCTTTTTCAATGTTTTCAAGAAGAGATTGCCAACATAAAGGAGCAAGATGAGTGACTTACCCTCAACAAGTACATAGTACAAGTTTGTGTCCACCTCACTCTTGGTAAAACCAAATCCATGTAGGTATCCATTAATTCTAAAGTAACATTCCTGAGGTGCCTCCTTAAGTTTGTATACAAATTTCTTAATTTGCATACATGGGACTCCCTCCCATGCACCTCAAATCCCTGAGGCTACTCAACATACACCTCTTCTTCAATCACCCCATGGAGGAATGAATTCCTCACACCCATTTAATAATATCCTCCAACTCATCTTTGACGCAATATATTGACTAACCATATAGATGCATATCCGGTGACAGGTACAAATGTTGCCTTGTAGTCTAATCCCTCCTTTTGTGATAACCCTCTCACCATGAACATGGCCTTATACTTCTTGATATTTCTATCAATTGCATGCTTGATTTTATAGATCCATCGAGAAGTGACCAATGACTTTCCCTTAGGCCTTGGTACTATCTCCCACACATTTTTATTCATGATGGAACTATACTCTTCCACCATGGAATCCCTCTAGACTTGCTGATCTACTGCCTCCTCAAAGGTAGAAGGCTCAAACTCACTCATATTTCTCATCAAGGCCAAATAACTAGAAATTTCGTGGTTGGTCTACTGTCCCTAAAGGTCTTACTCGAATCCTCCACATGCTCCATCGAATCCCTCAAGTTTTGCTGGATCCATCTCGATCTTCTCCTGGTATAGATTGAAGGAATATCTCACTCCTCCTTATCTGAACATTGTGTCCTTGTTGTCTACCCCTCTTCATCCTTCACAGCCTCTCACTCCCCATCCTTTATCAATGCTGGATCTATTTCATGTGACCTCCTAAAGGTCCTACCCTCCTCAAATTTTACATCCCTTTTGACAACTTTCTTCCTTTGTCTTAGAATGTAGACCCTATAGGCCTTTGAAGTCTCATTGTATCCAACAAAAGTTCCCCTCTTTGATGAGGGCTCCACTTTATTCCTCCTATCTAAAGGAATGTGGCAATGTATTAGACTTCTAAAGATGTGTAGATGACTCACCTCTGGTTTTACTCATGTAAAATCCTCCTCGGGGTTCATGTCCTCCATTATCTTGTGAGGACTCTTATTTTGCATGTGTATAGTCATATTACATGCCTTCGCCCACAAGAACATAGGAAATTTTTTATCATGGATCTTGGCCTTGGCTACTTCGACTACCATCAAGCTATTTCTCTCTACCACTTCATTTTGTTTTATATTGTAGGTCACTCTCAATTCTTGCTTATTTCATGCTTCCCTACATAAATCCTTAAACTTGTTGGAGGTATACTCGCCCCCATTTTCTGATCTTGGGACCTTAATATCATTCCTAGCCTCGTTCTCCACAAGAGCTTTGAACTCTTGAAACCAATCAAATACTTCATAATTAGTATTCAGAAAGTAAATCCATGTCCTCCTGGAATATTAATTTATGAATGTCACAAAATAACTGCTCCCCAATATAGAATCCACTAACATAGGACCACATTTGATAAATTGAATATTTTTTCGTTATGCAAGGGATTATGTGATCCTTCACACCATCCAAAATTATGTTGCTATGTTATGAAACCAGCTCAAGAAAAAGATAGAAAAGATATATCAACGCCTTAAAATTCAGCCTCTTCGAGGGGGAAACCTCCTTTACATTACATAAATGAACAATCCTTGGATGATTCAAATGAAAAAACCTCCTTTCTATATATAGGAGTCTAAGGAGTCACAATATAACCCAACCAACCTAACATTAATAATATAAAGCCACAAAAATAACAATAGAGGGATTCTATGGGGCACAGTAATAACAATATTGGGACAATAGGGGCACAACAATATTAATAAGGGGTACACTACAATAGTAATGGGGTAATCACTAGTATTATAGGGACCCAACATGCCCCTCTCCTTCAAAAAAGTGTTGTCCTCAACGCTTGAGTAGTTCTGGATACTTCTGCATAAAATTCTCATCCTCCCATGTGGAATCTTCAGCGGATAAGTTCTTCCACTTGATAAGATACTCTGAAATTGAACGATTTCATAGCTATTGAGTTCTTGTTTCTGTGACTGCTTTCAGTTCCAATATAATTTTTCCTTCCTCGTCAAGTTCTGGCAATATTGTTTGAACTGGGAGCTTGTCGCCTATAACCTTCTTTAAACATGAAACATGGAAAACTGGGTGCAATCGAGAAGCTGCAGGAAGCTCCAATTTGTATGCCATAGTACCAATCTTTTGCAACACCTTGTATGGACCATAATACTTTGGTGATAATTTATTATCCTTCTTAGCTTGCTTGAGGGACATTTGCTTATATGGTTGTAGCCATAGGAATACCCAATCACCTACATCAAAACTTCTTTCGCTGCGATGTTGATCTGCCTGTTGTTTCATTCTATTATGTGTCAACACGAGGTTATCCTTTAAGAGTTGGAGGACTTGTTGTTGATGTTCGATGTGATGTTCCACTGCTTGAACCTTAGAATTTTCTCTTACATATGATGTGATGGATGGTGGTTGATATCCATAAAGTGCCATAAATGGGGTCATTTTTGTTGCTGTATGGAAGGAAGTGTTATACCACCATTCAGCCAGAGGCAACCATTTGACCCATTGTGTCTGTTTATCAGATACAAAGCAACGAAGATATCCTTCCAAACATTTGTTTACTATCTCAGTTTCCCATCAGATTGAGGATGATAAGATGAGCTATGAGCTAACTGAGTACCAAGACAAGAAAATAATTCTGTCCAAAAATTTCCAGTGAAAATGGGATCTCTGGCACTTACAATAATCTTTGGGTTTCCATGTAGCTTTTGAATTGTTTCCATAAATGCAGTAGAAACTGTACTTGCTTTAAATGGATGAGATGTGATAATGCACAAAAGTGTGCATACTTGGTAAGTCTGTCAACTACCACCATGATGACACTCTTTCCCTCAGACTTGCGTAAACCTGTGATAAAATCCATTGAAACCTCTTTCCAACGTTGGCTTGGAATGGATAAAGGTTGTAATAGATCCGGTGTCT
>APFE030299448.1:107751-165987 GCA_000404065.3 Pinus taeda
ACAATATAACCCAGCCGACCTAACAATAATAATATAAAGCCACAAAAATAACAATAGAAGGATTCTATGGGGCACAGTGATAACAATATTGGGACAATAGAGGCACAACAATATTAATAAGGGGTACAACTACAATAGTAATGGGGTAATCACTAGTATTATAGGGACCCAACATGCTAGCTCTTATATCTTTCATCCTATGTTCAACCACAAATTAATCTACACCCAACATAATTTTTCTTCACTAAATTTCTTAAGAAATTCTAGGTAGGCTCACATAAATAAAAAAATACAGTTGTTGGGCACCTAGAAACTCAACCCCATTGGGAAAAACGACCTCAAAGAATTCAACCTCTAGAAATCAAACCACCTGAAGCAAATCAACACTGGAGAATTAATTTTCCTCACTAGCGAATTGACCTCCCTTTCTCCCTACCTCATATGATCCTTGCACACTAGAGAAATCCATCTCTCTAGATATTTCAGCCTCCTCAACAATTCGACCTTGTTCTTTAGCAACTTTCCCCCCTCTTTCTGGAACTCGGCCTCCTTGAATTTCTCTCCTCACTTTTCTTTATTCTATTCAAGTCTTTCGCTCTAGATAAAATCTCTTCTTCCACGATTGTGTGTCTTCACCTCTCTCCTAGGATTATTTTATTTCATTAAGCTAAACTATCTAACCCTAATCTCCCAAGTGATCAATGGCTAGTATTAAATCCTAACCCTCAATTGAGATCAACAAGTGATATTATATCTAAGTCACTTAATAATTGTGTTATTTTTTGTTAGAACTTTGGCATAATAGTCCACAATAATTAATTAAATTGATTATTGTACTTTTCCTAAGTTAACGTTAGGAAAGATATCATAATATCACTTACTCCACCAAGAAAGTACCTAAAGAGGCAATCAAATATATTATCCATGCTAAGACACCAAACCAATGTAGAAGAGTTCCTAAGATACAAATACTTCAAAACATACTACATTAGCCAATTTTCATAGTGAAAATGTTAAAATTTCAATGGAGAAAATAGTACATGGTTAAAAAATGCTCAGCAGTCACAATACACCAATAAATTCTATGTTGATAATGAAGCATTAACTTTGAATCTTCAATACTATCCACATATAGCCTTGAGCATTGATTATGCCACCTACAATATTATCATCCTCATCACTAGGTTGAGATGCAATGTCATCCATGGTAGATCAAGCAAGTTTGAATTTTAAGGATTGTCCTCATCATCATCAATGTGGACATATTCAACACCTACATCTCACCATGTAAAAACCCCTATATACATTCAATTGGCTTCCTTGAATGAAGGTTAGACTACTATGCACATAAGAAAAACTATATGCTCTTTTAAGGGGAGTCGTGTTCCATTCTTAAAGAGTGGATGAATTCCTTCTAGCAAGGAAGGAACAATCTATTCAAAATAGCAAGTATGGTTAAATATTTTGGAGCATTGGGACTCGATGCCCAAAAATTCTCTATCATGCAACAATATCTTTCTATTCATATACATGTGTTTGATGTCCTACTTTGAATTTAGATTGATTGTAGGGGAGCTTAAGGCACTAAATTCAATACACTATGCTCATATCACATTTGCTAAGCATAAAAAAATATACATATTGTTTATCACATAAGATAAAAACCTATTTTACCTCATCATTTGTAATGGATAGAATCCTATTTAATCTTTCAATATACCCTTTTAGATTAAGGGCATACACAACATGTGAAAATAGGTGTTTAGTTTGTTCCATATCTTCTCTATTAGCATGTGGATTTCTTTAACAAACTCCAACAAGGGGTTTCTCTTACAAATGTTTCACATTACCTTAACCACCATATTATCAATACATTCATATATTTTGCAAAGACTGAGAATCTTAAATTACATATTTTTATCAAATCAACAATTGGGGATGTGATAAGAGACAACATATCTTTAATGAGCCTACCTATCTTCACTAGTAAGCATTTCTCTCATCTTCATCCCTTGAGGTGATTTTGACTAGGACCATTTATTCTACTTGCAATGCATGTGACTCAACCATACATTCAAGAATAATGAGGTATGAGGCATATTAGGTTTTAAGAATCACATCTTTTATTTCATCTAGATCACCAACCCAACTACTTTTCAAACATGTTATGCATCTCATGTACATTTGAAGGGACAACCTTTTTGACTGCATATTTCAACACTTCAAACATGAAGGTAGAATTCTTCATAATATTTTGGGATCCATGTGGTCGGGAGTGTGTTGACCATTGAAGATCACATGAATGACTCCATGCTCAAAGATATGTCAAAGGTTTCATGTACCATCAGAGTTCATATATCATCAAAGTTTTTAACTCTATCTTCTTCTTCTCATCTTCTTTTGTATTGTACTCAAATTTCGCAAGCCTATGGGGATGTTGTAAAGTGATGCTAGTGTGATGAATTGAGTCATGTAACATGCCTAGGTAACTTGGGACATTGTCATCAAGTGATTTTACTCTCGGATTTTTTTTTACTTGGTTAATTATTGGTATTTTTTAGCACTTAATAATTAATTGAGTTTTTTCCTCCAAGCATAACCCCAAATCCGGAGTGTGGCTTGATGGAAATGCCTTGGATGAGTCATAGGGTCTAGAGTAATTTTATATTACCATACTAGATCACTCATAAAATTTTGCGGAATTTGATTAGGTATAGGAGTCAGTTTTTAATTTTGAAAATTCCCAGCAGGGCAGAAATTTTAATAAATTATGATTGTAAAATGAAAAAAGTGATGTCTAGATAATTTGTATGGGGTGTGCGTGTGCTAAAAATTACACCTCTCACCCTCAAATTTCTACTAAGGCACACATTAAGGGGCGAAAAAAAAGTTATGGACCTTAAAAACCAATTTTTCATAAGTTTTATGGAAAATGTGGCAATAAATTAGCCTAGAAATAAATCAAATGGAGAAAAATAAAAAAAAATCCATGTGACAAGATGACATGGAAATGACTTGGAAATTATCCCAAGTCAAAGATCAAATGAAGGAAGATTCAAAGAATGATTTGACACATGGCATCATTAAGGCATTGAGCACATGGGGAAATCAAATTCCTAGCCACAATTGAGGAATTTGACTTAGTGACTTGGAAAATTGAATTTCTTGGAGGATCTTGGAATATTTAGAAAATATTGTATTGGAGAATTTTTTGGAGTCTTGTCTCCACTTCCAACTTCACTTCACCTCACACACGGCAACTACACTTTGATTTGGGGATCCATGCAACACCCAAAGAGGCCCACACATTTCTTGTTGGAGACTGAATGCATGGAAAGGAGGGGATATGTCACTTCATGTATTGATGAATGAAATTTGATGTGAGTTAAGTCTCTCTTGGTTCACACTTGGTATCTAACTTCCTCGGTCTTGGAACTCACATTTTTTGATGGAGAATATGTTGGCCACCTCAGGGATTTCGACTTGGATTGACTCCACATGTGTCATAGCCACTCCACACTTGGAATTTGAGTTTTTCTTCTTGGAATATTCTCCAAGTCCACTTGTCACATTTTGTTTCATTGGGATTTTCTCCTATTTCTCTATTTAAGTGAGCTTTTGTCCTCACTTTGTAATCTTAATATGAGCTATTGGGTTTAAGGACATTTTGTTGGATTGTATACTCGTTTTCAATCAATACAAACGACTTTGGGGTTACATTTGAGGTGTTATTCTTATCGTGTATGGTAATATATTGATACTAGTGCTTTCATCTTTCTACTCATTTCATTGTACTATTATTTCCAGTATGCTTTTCAAGTTGTGTTGATGTATAGCTATCTTACATTAACATAAGGTTTATTTACTTGCTCTGGATAGAGAACTCTTTAGTAGATGTCCAATATATCTCTAAATTTTTCTCATCATTGCATGTGATTAATCCCATATGGATCTAATTTGTCTATGTGAATTTGTGTATAAAAGCTTCCTTTGGATCAAGCTTCAAGCGTGAGGGGAAGTTCTCAGAGGAACCAACCCATTTTTGAAATTACTCGAAGGAGAACCCACATTTGTTAATTATCAAGGTCTCATCTTTCCAATTTTTCTTGCATAGAGTATTGAATTTGGGTTTATATTTCAAGATAATTCATTTAAAATTCATCTTTCAAAACATTGTGCTTCATGGGTATAATTTGGCTATTTTAGAGCTAAATTATGGCTAAGCAAAGAGGAGAGTTTACTCATACTCTTTAGCTTAACCTTGGTAAATTATATTATATATATACATTTTCAATTTTCTTGACTAAATTCATAGTGAACACTTGCTTTATCTTGCAGCCCTCTCTAACTTGTTCTTGTAGAATCTTGCAAAATTTATTATCTAAAACATTTGACAAGTTGTTTTTAGGACCTTGGGCACTCTTTTCAAGACTATCTTCAAAAGGAGGCCGTGGGTCTTTAAGGCTCTATTTTGGCAAGGCCGAGATCCATTTAAGGGCAATGGTATTCTCTCTAGGCCATGGGCATGAAGAATCCTAGATTCTCTCTCTTTGTGCAAAGTCTAACTCTCTTCAAATCTGATTTTACATGTAGAGAGAGCCTTCAATTTTTCAGATATCAAGGCCTTTCTAGGGCCTCATTTGTATCAAATAGTTCATCAAGGAAAGCGCTATTATATAAAGCTTTCATTTTTAAATATTTTCCTTGAGCTTATTTTAGGCCTTTAGGGGCTCTCACCTCTTGTAATTAAATTAATAAAAGGCTGATTTCTTTTTAGGGATCTTGAGAATTCGTCCCATGGTATCCCTTCTCTCCATTTAGATGGAGAAAATTTGTTTGTTGGTTGAATAATTTCTTAGTTATTTCTTTAATTTTTTTCATCGATCTCACTTGTTAATTTTATTTCATGCATGATTAACATAACACTCATAATATGCTTGACATTAGTTTATATTTTGTCAATTCCATTTTCTTGTGCAATCCATTTACAATATATGCAAGTTTTATTTTTATTTGAGAAAGTATGTATTTCATTTTGGCAAATTTAAACTATCTTACCATGCTCTAGTTCAAGAAAATATTACTTTAATACCTTTATCAATCCATGTTCACATGGCATTTTGGTTGTTGATGGTTATTTCTTGATGTATATTTTGTGCCATTTCATTTGGAGCAAATTTACTTTATTGCAAGCAACACATTTTGGAACTTGTGGTTTTACATCAAGCTAATTGTTTCACATTTCATTTTCCATTGAAAGTTATTGGTGACATTTACTTGAATAGTTTCCCTCATAACACTTTCTTTGGAAACGCTATTTTTCACATAAGCATCTCATCTAGGTATCCTTAGTACTAATTTGCATCTTTAATTAACTTACCTCCAAGCATAAGCATGGTTGGAAGACTTTAGGAACACCCTTTCTCACCAATCTTGCGAAACATAGACCATGTTTTGTGGTTAACATATTGACTTTGCAGTCACCAGATCCGCAATATCTGCAGTGCCAAAGGCATCAAGTGGTTGGATTTCTAGGGGAAGTGTCATTAAGACACCCTCAACTGTCTTTTCTTAGGTTTCCCTCCAAAACTCACACTAGATACTTGTTTCAAAATAGTTGAGAGAATGGTTACATGTAGATAAACATTTAACTTAAAATTTACCAAGATAATTGCACTCTGTATTAGATAGATTGCATTTCATGCTAATTTAGTCATCTTGGAGCACTTTTAGGTTTACTTGCAATATTATTGGTTTCATGTACTTGTCATGATGAATGGTCTCATTTTTACTTGATGTTTTTGTCTTATTATTTGAGCATTTCCTCTAACAAGTGTAGCATCTATTTACATTTTGCAAGTAATAATCTTGAGTTTATTGAATCTCATTTGCAAGCATTGCCTATCTTTAAAGTAGGCACTTCTCCCTATTTTGTAAGTAGTGTGGATATTTATATTGACAATCTTTACGTTACTTTCTAAGTTGCTATTTCATGCGATTTTTGTTTAGCTCATGATTATTGGATGATATTATCATGTCACTTGATCATTTCTTTACAATTACATTATTCCATTTATATCTTGCAAGTGATATTTTATTTATTGCTCTAACATTTTTCCTTTTGTAGGATTGCTTGTCATCTTACTTGGAAATTTCTATTTAAGAAAGTACATACTATTCATTTTGAGAAATTATTTGTTTAATCTTTAGTCCATGATTGTATATATTTTGAATGAATAACTGAATGTTTTTCATATATATTTCCTTACTTGTTCATATCGTGGAATCAAGTTGATTTTGATAAACTCTAAATTCGTTTTAGTCTCCTAGAATCTCACATTTCCTTTAACCTTCTTAGGGACCACCCCCCTTAGCTTTCTAAGAGAGAGATTTAACATTGAGAGTTGGGAATAAGTGACAACCCCATCTTTTAGTTTTCCACAAAGTCACACCTTATGGGGTTGAGGATTTTTCCCACATTAACTAGGTGTGTAAGAAAGGCAAAAACATATTTTTGGCGTCATTATTAGGAAAAAATCCTCTTGTACCTAGAATATGACTAAATTTTGGTTTTTGCATATTGGATTTTTAGAGTTATATTCTTGCTCAAGTGGCGACTCCAATTGTTTCAATTTATATAAGAGCTTCTACTAGGAGATATCCAAATTATGTAGTTAGTGCCACTCTTGATCTTGAAAAGGTTTTTAGAGCGAGATTAAATAGATTCTCTTCTAGTAGACTTCTTGTTAATCTTGGGCAGGAGACTATTTCTAATATTCATTTTCTTTTTCAAGAACAAGTAGAGCCATACATCATGAATGATATTTTTGCTCCTTGTCACTTTACTAAAATTAATGGCTATCCACACAATATCCCTGATAAGGCTATTGAAAAGTTTCCTTCTTTTCAAGGTAACAATGGCATTAGTGTTGCATCACATGTTAATAATTTCAATGTTTGGATTACCATGTGGTGTAACACCGCTAACCATGAGGATGTAAATATGAGACTCTTTGTCCTCTCTTTAGAAGAGGATTCTCTTGATTGGTTCATTGAGCGTCCTACTATGGAGAGAATAAAGAAGATAGGCACTTGATCAATGTCACTAGCCATATCAAGAAGAATGAGAATGAAATTGTGGAGGAGTTTAATAAGAGATTTAATGACATGGTGAAGACAATGCCTCAAGATGTTAGAAATTAATTAACAGAGCAATGAAAGACATTAAATATTGCAGAAACACAAACACATAAAAGCATAAAACAAGAGAGACACATATATACGTGGTTCACCTAATTTGGGTTATGTCTGCAGAGAAAAAGCCAGTTTTTCCTTTTATATTCTCCAACAAAATGAAAAGATAATGTAATCTAGAACACATCTATTGTAATTTCCTTTTCTCTCTCACATAACTCTCTCTCTCTCTCTCTCTCTCTCTCTCTCTCTCTCTCTCTTAGAATAATGATACACAATCACAATAAAATTCCCTCATATAAACCAAGGGTTGTCTTCTAGGGTAAAAATCCCTAAATTAACATAACTTCTACTGTCATATCATCCTCCAAATGAATGGCCCAGACTGACTACGAAATTGCACTATTTTTCAAGGGAATTTTTCATCTATTTTTAACTTCAAGGGAGCTGCCCTCAAATCCTCGCCAGAGTGGGCTCATAAAAGTTGTCGTCACCCCCCATGGAACTCCCTGGTGATGATTAAATGGGCAACGTTGTCATTCTGTTAGGAACAGGGATCCAACCCAGCTGAAACAAAAAACCTCTAAAAAATCAGGAAGATAATTAACCTCCACACACAACACAAGATGTTAAGCTTCCTAAAAAATATTATTGTGCTCTTATTTGGATGCTTTTGGTATTGACACATCCTATGAGCTGAAGAGGAAATAACTTGAAAATCTAAAAGCATGTTAAATTGAATCCTTGAAGATGGAAAAGGCTAGAAATGAGTGAGGAAAGTCATAAATTCTTGGTTATAGTAGAGGGCCATCAAAGTCTCATGAAAATAAAGGGAGATTTGAAGCAAAGGAAGCTGATAAGGATCCCATTAAGGAGTTAACCCAATTAATCAAGGGCATGGAGATGAATCATGCAAAATAGGCTGGTGATCATGGAAAAGTCACAAGTGCAAAGATTCCAACCCAGGCCCAATGATAGATGGAAAAAGAATAAGGGCCTTCCATAAGATTATAGGCCACCAAATCCATTGGAGTCCACCAGTATGGTAGATCAAGTTCCCGGTTATTGTCATCCATGTGATGTGTTTCATAAAGAGGCCACATGCCCATATGAGAAGAGAATCAATAAAAGTGGCATGTTAGGAGGTGAACATGTGGGAACAAGTCGTCAAATCAATATGTTCTCCATGGAAGAATAAGTTAACACCATTGAAATAAATTAGGAGATTGACCATAGGGCTAATGATCTTGGGGTTGATAGCATGATTGAAAATTTTGATAATGCCACTAAGATTTTTGGGGAAAAACCCACATTTGGATAGATTCTTAATATGGAAAAATACAAAGGGATAACTTATCAGAGAAGGGATATTCAAAATCCGAATAATTACATAAAATTTTCTCCTCCCACTTTGGAATTAAATATTGACTTGGGCGATTGGGTGAATAATGCAAAGGTTTCTATCTTGGTGATAGAGATTTTGAAGATACCATTTCTAAGGGAAAAGTTACTAAGTGCTATTGAAGTTACTCAAATGAAAGAAAATCCAAATGATGAACCAGAAAATGAAGAAATTATATTGAAAAGTATGAACTATTATGTGGGGAACAAAGATCATCAACCATTTTTTCTTTCACTAAGAGCAAAAGATCTTCTTTTACACAATTGCATTCTATATTCAGGGGCTTCATCAAATGTCATGACCAAGAAAGTCATGGAGAAACTGAGCTTAAGTGTTTCTAGGCCATATCACACCATGTGTTGAATGGATTCCAAAGGAATTAAAGTGTGTGGGATAATTAAAGATTTGTAGCTTTTACTGGAAGCATACCCAAACAGAATAATGGCTATGGATATTTTTGTGATAGATGTGCCTAATGCATGACGAATGCTCCTATCAAGGGAATGAGTGTCAGATTTAGGTCATAGCCTTCAAATGGACCTATCATATGCCACCATCCCCATGTCAGATAATACCTTTGTCATACATAATTGAGAGTTAGAGTGAATATATCATGTTGAGGATCAAAGGAAACCCAACAATGAAATTATACATCGGTCATACAAGCTAGTAAGTGATGCAGTGTTGATGAATTTTATACCACCCATAATAGAACAAATTCAAAATGAAGAAATTAGGCATAGCTAAAAAAGCCTTGGTATTTTGAATCTTCCATTAGAACATTCTCAAGACAGGGTAGTAGGATTGACAATAGTTGCATCATCATTACCATCACAACTAACCATGAAGAAAAGAAAAAGCCAAAAAATATAAAAAAATATAAAAAGTGGATCACTAGCTTTGAGCAGGATCAAGCCTCAACACATCAATAGTCGAAAAATGAAAAGGAAGGGGCTTGGTATATCTGATGGTCATAAGCAAGTTAATATTGGGGCAATTCAAAGGCCCAACATAGTAATGACTGGACATGGCACATTAGAGAAAGAACTTATGGATCTGCCCGTAAGTAGGCAAGTTCTCAAGATGGATTTCACCAAAGACATTTGATACCATTAGGTATCTATGTATAATATTTCTAACCCTACTCTTTGTCATTTATGATGTTAGAGTAGTTTCATTTTATGCTATTAGAATAAATTTCCATTTCATGCTATTATAGTAGTTATTTATTTCAACATGTTAGTTTAGTATTTCATTTGAGTATTTTATTTTATATGATGATATTTTGAACAAATGCTATTGATATATGTCTTTTGTTTGTGGGTGTAGATTACAGGTCCTTGCGCTCTATCACTTCCTATCTAGCACACATCCCCATGTGGAGCCAAATGTTGACCATTGAAGATCACTTGAATGAATCCATGCTTGAAGATATGTCAAAGGTTTCATGCACCATCAGAGTTCATATATCATTAAAGTTTTTTAACTCTATCTTCTTCTTCTCATCTTCTTTTGTATTATATTAAGATTCAACAAGCCCTACATGGATGTTGTAAAGTGATGCTAGTGTGATTAATTGAGTCATGTAATATGTCTAGGTAACATGGGACATTGTCATCAAGTGAGTTTACTCTGGGATTTTTTTTTTACTTGGTTAATTATTGGTACTTTTTAGCACTTAATAATTAATTGGGTTTTTCCCTTTAAACATAACCCCAAAGTCGGAGTGTGGCTTGATGGAAATTCTGTGGGTGAGTTCTAGTGTCTATATTCATTGTATATTGTCATAATATATCACTCGTAAAATTTCGTAGAATTTGATTAGGTCTAGGGGTCAATTTTTTAATTTTTAATTTTTTCGCAAGGCATAAATTTTAATAAATTTTTATTGTAAAATGTAATAAGAGGTGTCTAGAGAAGTTTGATGGGGTATGTGTGCTCAAAATTACAGCTCTCACCCTCAAATTTATATTAATACGCCCTTTGAGGGGTAAAAAATAAGTTATGGACCCTCAAAACTCATTTTTCCTAAGTTTTATGGAAAATGTGGTGATAAATTAACCAACAAATAAATTAAATGGAGAAAAAAAAAATCCATATGACAAGATGACATGGAAATTACTTGGAAATTATCCCAAGTCAAGGAGAAAGTGAAGGAAGAGTCAAAGATTTATTTGGCACATGACATCATTAAGGCATTGAGCACATGGGGAAATCAGATTCCTAGCTAGAATTGAGGAATTCGACTTGTTGACTTGGCAAATCGAATTTCTTGGAGGATCTTGGAATATTTGGCAAATATTTGATTGGAGAAATTTCTGGAGTCTTGTCTCCACTTCCAAATTCAATGAACCTCACATATGGAAGCTACACTTTGATTTGGGGATCCACACAACACCCAAAGAGGCCCACACATTTCTTATTGGAGGCTCATCACATGGAAAGGAGGGGATGTGTCACTTCATGTCTTGATGAGCGAAATTCAATGGGAGTTAACTCCCTCTTGGTTCACACTTGGCATATACTTGCCTTACACTTGGAACTCGCATTTCTTGATGGAGAATATGCTAGGCACCTCAAGGATTTCGACTTGGATTGTCTCCACATGTGTCATAGCCACTCCACGCTTGGAAATTGATTTTCTCTTCTTGGGATATTCTCCAACTCCACTTGTCACATGGTTGTTTCATTGTAATTTTCTCCCATTTCTCTATTTAAGTGAGCTTTGGGATCTCACTTTGTAATATTGATATGAGTTATTAGGCCTAAAGAGACTCTATTGCATTGTATACTTATTTCCAATCAATACAAAGTACTTTGGGGTTACATTTGATGTGTTATTCTCATCCTGTATGGTAATAAATTGATATTCTTGCTTTCATATTTCTACTCATTTCATTATGTTATTATTTCCATTATGATTTTCA
This sequence comes from Pinus taeda, assembly GCA_000404065.3. Taxonomy (NCBI): domain Eukaryota; kingdom Viridiplantae; phylum Streptophyta; class Pinopsida; order Pinales; family Pinaceae; genus Pinus; species Pinus taeda. Next base: position 119,275 of record APFE030299448.1, read on the forward strand.
AGTTGTGTTGATATATAACTATCTTACATTATCATAAGGTTTATTTACTTGCTCTAGATAGAGAACATTTAGTAGATGTCTAATATATCTCTAAATTTTTCTCACCATTGCATGTGATTAAGCCCATTTGGATCTAATTTGTCCATGTGAAGTTGTGTAGAAAATATTCGTTTGGATCAAAGCTTCAAGCATGAGGGGAAATTCTTGGAGGAACCAACCCATTCTTGAAATTACTTGAAGGAGAACCCACATTTGTTAATTCTCAAGGCTTTATCTTCGGAATTTATCTTGCAGGGACTTTTGGCTTTGGGCTCATATTTCAAACATAATTCATTTAAAATTTCTCTCTCAAAACATTGTGCTTCATTGATATATTTTTTCTATTTTAGAGCTAAACTATGGCTAAGCAAAGAGGAGAGTTTACTCATACTCTTTATCTTAGCCTTTGTAGATTATATTATATATATACATTTGCAATTTTTTTTGACTAATTTGATAGCTAACACTGGTTTATTGTGCAACCCTCTATAACTTTTTTCTTGTGGTAACGTGCAGGATTTTTTTATATAAAACATTTAACAAGTTATTTTCAGAACCTTGGGACTCTTTTCAGGACTAGCTTTCAAAGAAGTCACTAGGAATGTGAGGCTCTATTTTAGTAAGATAGAGTTCCATTTAAAGGAAACAATATTCTCTCTAGGTCGTGGGCTTGAGGAATCCTAGCTTCTCTCTCTTTGTGCAAAGTCTACCTCTCTTCAAATCTAATTTTACATCTACAGAAAGCCTTCAAGTTTTCATATCTCAAGGCATTTCTTGGGCCTAATTTGTATCAAATGGTTCATAAAGGAAAAGTATATTGTCTAAATATTTCATTTGTAAAGATTTTCCTTGAGCTTAGTTGAGGTCTTTAGGGCTCTCACCTCTTGTAACTAAATTAATAAAAGGTTTATTTATTTTTATGGATCTTGGGAATCCTTCCCATGGTATCTCTTCTCTCCATTTAGATGGAGAAACTTTGTTTGTGGGTTGACTAATTTCTTAGTTAGTTGCTCTAATTTTCTTCACCAATCTCACTTTCTATATTCATTTCATGCATGATTTTTTTTATCGTCCAATGTATCTTTAATTATATATTCAAAATAGCATAGAATACAAAAATGCTCTCAATAGCCCCTGTTCCCTCATTCCAACCAGAATTTTTGAGATTGGGGGTTGGAGAATACCAAGATAAAAAAATTTACATATATTATTTCTGGATGGCTCTGAGACCTTAGCATACAGTTATGCAAGATGGTTAATCAAGGAGGGGTATGGGTGGAAATTACAGGGGGAGCTACAAAGTAACCCACATGGTCATGAATGTGGAAGTTAATCAAGGAGGGGTATGGGTGGAAATTACAAGGGGAGCTGCAAAGTAACCCACACGATCATGAATGTGGAAGTCAATATGCTCCATGCATGCCTCTAAGCTGCAGAGATGGTTGTTTGTGCAACGTTGGTTGCGTCGTAGGTTGTCCAGCTACTCTAGGATGGGGTTCTAGATGTATTGAATGGCAATGAGATTGGAAACAATTTCATTACGGGCTTCATACCTATGTACCTGGAGAATGTTGATGTCAACTTGAATATGTCGTAGCTGCTCAACAATTGATTCCATAGAGGAAGGAGCTACTAGGCATCTTGGTGAGTTAATAGGGGAAATCACCTCAGCTTCCTCTATTTCTTGACATGAAGAGGTGGTGGAAGATGAGTGTTGTCATGGTACATGGCGACTAGCTTGGGCTTGCTTCCCCAATTCGTGATGAGGGTGGCCTTGCTGGCGAGGCATTTTTGTGTTCCTATATTGTGGTGTTTCACAATAGGGGGAGCAAACATATACAATTGTCAAGTAATTACAATGGAAAAAGTAAACACGCAACCCACAAAACCATAGTCCCAAGAAAGGATGAGCCACAATCCCAATGCTTCTACTAGGACAGTGAAAGAGGCTCCAAAGTACCCTACCTAGGAGCCTAAATGAAGAACCTCTAAGACACCACTAGATTGTTGCGGATGAATAGGACCCCCACCTCTAAAAGCTGGCCAAGAAATTGTGAATTCCTTCAGGCCAAAGGTGAGACCCGACCTCCAAACATAAATTACCAAAAACCACATAAAAACCCACACACCTGTACAAACTTGCAGTGGTCTGCTCAAGTGAGAGAGGATCCAAGAGCAGGGGAGAGACGAAAATTCCTTATTTCCACCAGAAGCAAGGGAGTAGGATCGAACCACAACTGAATGTGTAACGGGGTCCCAAGGGAAGAACAGGAGACCAATATCATACCACTTCAAGTTGTTGCAAGTCTCTTAAGCCATCCTCACCTAAGGTCAGAGCCTTAGTGAGGCGCCATAAACACAGACCTGACCTCTATCCAACTCCTTACCTCCCAAATGCATTGCCCAAAATGTCAAATTGAGACAAGACTTGCACCTAGGTTCGCTTATATCCTTAGAGCGCTTGAGGAGGAGTGACTTGGCTATGGAGTAATGGTCGGGTCTTGTCATCATCATGGAGTTAATGTGCACATGGGCGAGAGGCATGTCTAGATGGCTAGTCACATGCCAAGTTTACCATCACATGCACACCCCCATCAGGGGACGGTGAGTCCTCTTGAAGGAGATCCTGAAGGTTTTGCAGCTCACCAAGGTCTAAATCGATGACACTTAACGTGAAATGCCATGGAATGACAAATTCTTTGTGTTGATTCGTTACCCCTTGATTAGCCAACCAGTTTGCCACTTTATTGCTAGCCCATAGGACATGGCCTGTCGTGGTGTATTCAAATTTCTTCAGAAGTTAACTTATTATTGCTAGATGGGCTTCGAGACGCCAGTTTTTGGCAATTTTTTTAGATGGGAGAGTTGTCAATGATCTTTTGTTCCATCTACACCACCATTTTGGAATCCCCGACTATATGGATCCTTAAGAAATCTTGTTGATCAGCTAAAATAAGACCCTTCTCTAGCATGGTGAGTTCTGCTACATTATTAGTGGTGTAGCCACAATACCCAACATATATTCCTGTCGAGGTTCCCCTAGAGTTACGCATGGTTCCTCCATACCCTGCTGGACAGGGGTTACCTTTGGATGCTTTGTTGAAATTGATTTGAATGCAACATGTAGGTGGTCAAGGGAAAATAGATGGAGCTAATGCGGGAGGATCCCTAATCAAAGAGGGGAGGGGCTGAATCATATCTTGAGACATATTAAGGGAGAGGAGTATAGTTGACTCCTGGGGAGTAGCTTTCCAATCCATTGGATCCCTCTCCGATAGGATTGTGTCCCTAGTGTTATTCTTGGCTAATCTCCAAATAAAAGCGTTGGAGGGAGTCTAATCACAAAATATGGCTTGGTTTCTTTCCTTCCATATGTTCCATAAGATAAAACCCAAGGTTAGACACCATGCTTTGTTAACAGCCGGATTTTTGAATCTATTTTGTGGCCAATTTTCAGTCGTCTCCAGAATATCTTCTCAATTGCACTCATAGGGGCCAAACATGGCAACTACCAAATTACATACTTCTTCCACTATGGGGCATGCATTTAGACGGTGTTATAGTGTCTCCTCCTGGTTCTTGCAAAGGGGGCATTGCGATTGGCCCAGGAAGCCTTTCTTTAGCAGGCAATCCCAAGTTAGGATACGTTTGTTCCCAACTTCATTTCATGCATTATTAACATAACACTCGTAGTCTCCTTATTCTAACACATGCTTGATTTTAGTTTATATTTTTCCATTTCCATTTAGTTGTGCAATCCATTTTTTTTTATTTGATCAAACAAGAATTTCATTTTGGAAACTTTAAACCATCTTACTTTGCTCTACAAGTTCATGAAAATATTGCTTCAATACCTTTATCAATCCATGTTCATATGGAATCTTGGTTGTTATGGTTATTTCTATAAGTATCTTTTGTGACATTTCATTTGGAATAAATGTACTTTACTGCAAGAAACATATTTTGGAACTTTTGGTTTTACATCAAGCTAATTCTTTCACATTTCATTCTTCATTGAAATCTATTAGTGACATTTACTTGAAGATTTTCCCTCATTACACTTTTTTTGGAAACACTAATTTTCACATAAGCATCTCATCTCGGAATTCTTAGTATTAATTTACATCTTTAATTAACTTACCTTTGAGCATAAGCTTGGTTGGAAGACTTTAGGAACCCCCTTTTCAACTAGCTTGTGAAACATAAACTCTCTTTTGTAGTTAACATGGTGACCTTACAGTCGTCATAGCCACAGTCTCTATAGCATCAGAGGAATTGGGTGGTTGGATTTCTAGGGGAGGTATCATTAATACAATCCTAGTTGTATTTTCCTTGGTGTCCCTCCACAACTCACACTAGAGAGTTGTTTCAAAATAGTTTAAAGAAATGTTACATTTAGATAGACATATAACTTAAAATTTGCCAAGATAATTACACTCCAAATTAGATATATTGCATTTCATGCTAATTTATTCATCTTGGAGCACTTTTAGATTTACATGCAATATTATTGGTTTCATGTACTTGTCATGATGAATGGTCTCATTTTTACTTGATGTTATTATCTCTTGTTATTTAAGCATTTCCTCTAACAAGTGAAACATCTATTTACATTTTTCAAGTAATATTCTTAGGTTTATTGAATCTCATTTACAAACATTGTCTATCTTTCAAGTAGTTGCTTCTCCCTATTTTGCAAGTGGTGTGGATATTTATATTGACAATATTTACTTTACCTGCTAAGTTACTATATCATGTACTTGTTGTTTAGCTCATGATTATTGGATGATATTCTCTTGTCACTTGAGCATTTCTTTACAAGTACATTATTCCATTTATATCTTGCAAGTGATATTTCATTTATTGCTCTAACATTTTTCCTTTTGCAGAATCGTTTGTCATCTTACTTGAAAATTTATATTTGAGAAAGTATATACTATTCATTTTGAGAAATTATTTGTTTAAGTACTAGCCTATGATTGTATAATTTTTTATTGAATAATTGAATGTTTCTCATTTATATTTCCTTACTTGTTCATAACATGGAATCAAGTTCATTTTGATAAGCTCTCCATTCATTTTAGTCTCCAAGAAATTCACATTTCCTTTAACCTTATTAGGGACCACCCCCCTTAGCTTAACTAGGAGAGAACTTTAATGAAGAGAGTTGGGAATAGGTGATATCCCCATCTCTTATTTTGGCACCAATTCACACCTTGTGGGGTTGAGGATTTTTCCCACAATAATTAGGTGTGCAAGCGAAGTGACAACAGGAGTGCATAGAAGCTTGTTTTTTTGAGGAATATCTAAATTCTTCTCAATTTGTAAGGAATGCTCACACCCTCTAGAAAATATGTACTCCATGAAACACCCTTTAGAGTGGTTACATGATGAAAATAAAGCTGCATGATGTTCTTGGAGCTCTCAAAGTTGATTTCCATAAATATGGAGCATTTCATACCCACTTTGAAGCTCCTAAATATAAGGGAATGATGGGTATCAGTTTCCAAAATTTGTGGATTAATACTTGTATGACTAAGGTTAAAAACTAACACATGAGTATTAGTTTAGTTATGTTATGTATCCCAATCAAAATAATGCAGAAACCTAAGAAAAGACAGATCAACGACTTGAGAATAAGCCACTTTGAGGGGGAAATCCTCCTTTTACATTACATGAATGAACAATTCTTGGATCATACAAATGACAAGAAATCCTTTGTATATATAGGAGCCTAAAGGGTCACAATATAATTATGGCCTACATAACAACAATAATGTAATAGAACAACAATAACAATAGTGAGCTTCTATGGGGTACAACAAAAACAATATGGGGGCTACATGGAGCACAAGAATAATAATATGGGCGATACACTAGTATTATAGGAACCCAACATGCCCCTCTCCTTCAAAAAATTGTTTTCCTCAACACTTGAGTAGTTTTGTATGAAATACTCATCCTCCCATGTGGAATCCTCAATAGGTAAGTTCTTCCACTTAATGAATACTCTGAAATTGATAGATTCCATACTTGTCTAGTTCTTGTTTCTGTGACTGCTTCAGGTTCTAATATGATATTTCATTCCTCATCAAGTTTTGAAAATATTGTTTGAATTGGGAGTTTGTCACCTATAACTTTCGTTAAGCATGAAACATGGAAAACTAGGTGTACTCAGGAATATGTAGGTAGCTCCATTTGTATTCCATAGTACCAATATTTTGCAACACCTTGTAAGGACTATAGTACTTGGGTGATAATTTATTATCCTTCTTAGCTTGCTTGAGTGACATTTGTTTATATGGTTGTAGCTGTAAAAATACACAATTGCTAATGTCAAAACTTCTTTCACTACAATGTTGATCTTCATGTTGTTTCATTCAATTATGTGCTAAAGTCGAGTTGTCCTTTAAGAGTTGGAAAAATTGTTGTCGATGCTTGATGTGATTTTCCACTGCTTGAACCTTAAAATTTTCTCTTAAAGATGATGTGATGGACTGTGGATGATATCCATAAAGTGCCATAAATGGGGTCATTCTTACTACGGTATGGAAGGAATTGCTATACCACCATTCTGCCAAAGGTAACCACTTAACCCACAATGTTTGTTTATCAGGTAAAAGAAACAAAGATATCCTTCCAAACATTTGTTCACTATCTCACTTTTCCCATTAGATTGAGGATGATAAGATGAGCTATGAGCTAATTGAGTGCCAATAAAAGAAAATAATTATGTCCAAAAAATTTCAGTGAAAATGGGATCTCTATCAATTACAATAATCTTTGGGTTTCCATGTAGCTTTTGAATTATTGCCATAAATGCAGTAACAATTGTACTAGATTTGAAAGGATGAGATAGTGCACAAAAGTGTGCATAATTGGTAAGTCTATTAACCACCACCATGATGACACTCTTTCCTTCGGACTTGCATAAAACTGTGATAAAATCCATTGGGACCTCCTCCCAAAACTAACATGGAATGGCTAAAGGTTGTAGCATACCTGGGGTTTTAATTGTCTCAACTTTATTTTGTTGTCAAACCAAACATTTTGCCACAAACTTCTGAATATCATATCTAAGGTCATCCCAAAAAAATTCCTTCTTGACCTTGTGGTAAGTTTTTAAAAATCTCGAGTGACCTCCTAAAGGAGAGGTGTGCAATTACACAACAATATTTTATTTGAATTGGGAGTTATTACATAGATATAAACGATCTTTGTACTATAATGAATCACTTTTCTAGATAAATTTACTAGATGTACTGGGATCTTGCTATGACTTTTGAATGAGTGTCCACACCTCTGCTTCATTTTTCCATTCATCCCTTGCTTCAATTATCCAATCAATTTGGATAATAGAAATGGAATAGAAAAATGATTCCACATCTTGATCCCTGTTGGTTGTGTGTTATATCCTTTCCATGACTAATGTGTGTTATATTAGGTGGGAAGACCTATTTATGGTTTTTTGCATGGGTTTTGTACATGGTTTTGGTCATGATGATTTTATGCCTATGGTATTTTGTATATCTAGTCAAGGGAACTATGGTTATGTTCTAATCTTGGGTTAATAGATTGGGGTTTATGAATGTTTCAACATGTATATATATTTATTGTAACATTGAAAGGAACATAATGGAAAATCAATCTGGTAGTCCTAGTTTTGGGATCCAGGGGAAATATCTATGTATTTGTTTTGTGTTTCTCACCATTGTTTTTTTTTTGTTTTTAAGAATTCTTTTGTAGGTCATTTCTGTATAGGGTTAAAACCTACATTTGGTATCATAGTTGTTTTGACTTCAAGGGGATGCCTTTGCTGCTGAGGGGTTTTTCTCAGGCCTGTGGTAGACCATGTTCAATGGGAGATCTACGAGATCGATTCTTATAGTGAAAGATGATGGTGAGCAGTTGAAAGATAGAGATTGAAAAATTTAATGGTTAAAGTTTTGAGTTGTGGAAAATCAAGATGGAGGATCTGTTCATGGATAAAGATCAGTGGATCACAGTAGATCTAGGTGTTAAACCAACGACAATGTCAACACTAGGAAAACTTGGATCAGAAGGAAACGAGCATAATACGGTTGTGTATCTCATATTCAGTATTGTTGAATGTATTAGTGGAAGCTACATCAAAGGATTTGTGGGTAAATTTAGGTAATTTGTACCAATCTAAGTCTCTGGTGAACAAATTGTTCATGTGAAAAAAATTATATAACCTGAGGATGAAGGATGGAGACTCGGTGATAGAGCATCTGAATTCCTTTGATACTATGGTAAGTGATTTGTTATTTGTTGATAGAAAAATTTCATATGAAGATAAGTGCATCTGTTTATTTTTTTCTCTACCAGATTCATGGGATAGTCTAGTTGTTTTTATAGTTAGCAATACAACTGCCTTGAAGTTTGAAGAAATAGTCTCATCCTTGTTGTCAGAGGAGATGAGACGGAAAAATATGGAGAGCCAAAATGGTGACGCCTTGTCTGTATGAGGACAGTCCTAGAACAGAAACAAAATTAAGTCCTCAAGTGGGATATCTAAATCTAGAGGGAGATCTAAATCTCCAAGAAAACTTGTAAAGGTATGTTGGAAATGCAGAAAATGAAGGGAACTACAAAAGGGATTGTAGATCTAAATCTCCTGAGAAAGGAAAGGGATCTGATGATTCTCCTTCTGCAGAGGCAAAAACCACCTTAGGCGAAGGTGGGGATGTGTACTTTGCTTCTTCTTCAAGTACACATGTATATCATGAGGAATGGTTGATTGACTTAGGTGCATATTTTCACTTCACTCCCCATAGGGAGTGGTTCCGTGAGAATGAGAAATATGATGGTGATGATGTCTCCTTAGGGGATGACAAGAAGGCTAGAATCTTTAAATGCGGAAAATTCAAGCTGAAATTGTAAGGTGAAAGGATTAGAACACTTCTGTGCATTCTTCATATTCCTGCATTAGCTAGAAATCTGATTTCTAAAAGCAAGATGGATGATGCGGGTGTGAAAATAGTGCTCGAGAAAGATACCTGCAAGATGGTTCAGGGAGCACTGGTATTGATGAGGGGAGTTTGGATTGGAACTTTGTACAAGCTTCTAGGTAGTATTGTTATTGATGGGTGCAACAATTCTATGGTTCCTAAAAGTGGAGCAGGAAATCTAGTGGTCTCTGGAGAAAAGAGCATGTTATGGCATCAAAGGCTTGGACATATTGGAGAGACGAGCCTTCCAATACTTCATGTTAATGTTATGGTATAAGTTATTTCTTATTTCTCTCTTGATTTCGATTTCTGTGAATATTGTGTATATGGAAAGCATAATCGAGTGAGTTTCCCCTATGATGCTAAGAAGGTGAAAGGGATATTAGAGCTTGCACATAGTGATGTGTTTGGGCCTGCATCAGTTCCATGATTGGGTAAGTTTGTGTACTATGTATCATTTATAGATGAATTCTTAAGGAATACATGGATATATTTCCCCAGGAAGAAATCTAAAGTCTTTGATAGGTTTAAATAATTTAAGGCTCTGGTGGAAAACTAAACAGAGAAAAAGATAAAGGTGTCGAGGACACGTAATGGTGGAGAGTTTTGAAAGAAGGAATTTGAAGAGTTCTGTAGGAAGTGTGGTATAGGATGGAAGATGACTACTCCAGACACACCTCAACGAAACCAAATTATAGAAAGGATGGATAGGAAATTGATGGAAAAGGAAAGAAGCATACCCATTGGTGTCAGGTTAAGACAGGAATTCTGGGAAAAGACGGTGGAGACTGCATGTTACCCAGTTAATAGATCACCTTCATTAGTGTTGGAGGATAAGAATCCACATGAGGTATGGACTGGTAAGAAACCATCTCTTTCACATATGAGAGTATTTGGCTGTGATGCATATGTACATGTTCCAAAGGAGAAAAAACCCAAGTTGGATAGTAAATATGAAAGGTGCATATTTATTGGGTATAAGGATCATTTAAAAGGTTATAAAATTTAGAACCCAGAAACAAGGAAGGTTGTGTACAGTTGAGATGTTGTGTTTAGAGAGGTGAAACATGTTATTAAACATGAAGTCCTACCAAAGGAACCTAAAAAGATAGAGTCTAAGCTAAAGGATGAAGAATCAGACTCTACAACAGAACAAGAATCAGAAGATGAAGAGCCACAAACTCCACCTATGAGAAGGTTAGTTCGAGAAAGAAGGCAGTCATAAAGTTATAGTCTATTTGATTTATGTTCAAAGTTTTCTTTATCTATTACAAATGATGATCCTAGAACTGTCAAGGAGGCAATATATTTAGAGGATGGAAAACTCTGGAAAAAGGCCATGGTTGATGAAATGGTATCTTTGGACAAAAATGAGCCTTGGGATTTGGTGGAGTTGTCGGCTGGAAGGAAACCCATTGGAATCAAATGAGTGTTTAAGAAGAAGATGAATGTAGAAGGCAAGGTGGAGAAATACAAATCTCAGTTGGTAAAAAAAGATTATTCCCAGGTGCCAAGAATTTATTTTGGTGACATTTTTTCTCTTGTTGCCAAGGTAGCTTCTATTAGGTTACTTCTATCTATTGTTGTTGCTTTTGATTTTGAGGTAAAACATATGGATGTGAAGACATCATTTTTTCATGGGGATCTGGAATAAGAGATCTACATGAAGCAACCTAAAGGCTTTGCAGTGAAGGGAAAGAAATAATTGGTATGCAAGTTAAAAAAGTCTTTGTATGGGTAAAAAAAATCACCAAGGATGTGACATCAGATATTTGATACATATATATAGGGACTTGGCTTCACCAGAAGCAAAGAGGATCACTGTGTGTTTTTAAAATTAATTAGTGACCGTGTTATTTATCTGGTCTTGTATGTGGATGATATGTTATTGATTGGAAATGACAAAATCCAAGATTTGAAGACCCAATTCTCCTCCTAATTCGACATAAAGGATCTTGGTGCTACAAACTATATTTTGGGCATGGAAATTAAATAATATCAGGAAAAAAAAATGCTCTGGTTAAACCAGAGGAAGTATGTCAAGACAATAGTACAAAGGTTTAATATGCAAGATAGTAAAGTGAAGGTTCCTATTACTATAGGTGTAAATTTATCTAGTCAACAATGTCCCAAGATGCAAGAAGAGGAAGAGGACATGTCATGTGTTCCATACGCAAATGCAGTCGATAGCATGATGAATGTAATGGTTTGTACTAGACCAGACATTGCAGATGCAATGGGAGTATTAAGAAGGTTTATGTCAAAACCGGGGAAGGAGAATTGGACAATAGTGAAGTAGGTTTTCAGGTATTTTCATGGAACTAGTGATTATGGTTTGTGCTACCAAGGAAGACTAGCATTGGACAGAGTTTTGGACATCTATGGCTTTCATCATGCAAACTAGGTTGGAGATCTAGATCAGAGAAGATATACAAGTGGGTGTGTGTTTAACCTATTTGGAGGAGAAACCAGTTCGATGAGAAAAAGACAGTCTGTAGTGGATATTTCAACTACAAAGGCTGAATACATGCCAAACACGCATGCAGAAAAGGAAGCAGTTTGGTTGTAGAAGTTGTATTCACGTATGGGGTTGTCACAATGAGCTATAAGGATAGTTTGTGATAGAAAAAGTGCAATTTTCTTGGCAAATAACCTTGCTTATCATTTAAAGACAAAGCACATTGATGTTTAGTATCGCTTTTTGAGGGATATGGTTGAGGAAAAAAAGGTGTTTCTGGCAAAGGTGGACACTTTGAAGAATGTTGCAGATGCATTGACAAAGTCTGTGAGCATTGAGAATTTTTCTTGGTGTAGAGAAACAATGGGTATTGTAGGGCTGGACCAATGACTATGCTCTCTTGTACCCCCCTATGTGGAAAAGAAAACAACTATTGGGATAATGTTGGATGTGTGTTATATTCTTTCCACATCTAGTGTGTGTTATATTAGGTGGACGAACCTACCTAAGGTTTTGTGCATCGATTTTGCACATGGTTTTGGGAATGATAGTTTTCTGCCCATGGTATTTTGTAGATCCGGTTAAGGGAACTACAATTATGTTCTAATGCAAGTTTAATGGATTGAGGTTTATGAATGCTTCAGAATGTATATATATGTATTGTAACATTGAAAGGAACACAATGAAAAATCAATTTGGTAGTCCCGGTTTTGGGATCCAGGGGAAATATCTATGTATTTGTTTTTTGTTTCTCTCCATTGTATATTTTCTGTTTTTAAGAATTCGTTTGTAGGTAATTTTTGTACAGGGTTAAAAACTACAATCCCTTCTTGAGAGTACATCTACATCAACATTTTTCTTCCCTTTTTTGTATATTATTTCAAATTCATAACCCAACATCTTTGTGACCCATTTTTTCTACTCTTCTAAATTTAATATTTGTTCCAAAAATTATTTAATACTATCATGATTTTTTTTACTTTGAAGTTTCCTCCGATTAAGTAATGGTGCCATTTCTTCAAGGCATGTAATATTCCCAACATTTCCTTCTCATAAACAAGTTTTTGAAGATGCTTTACCTTGATTGGATGACTTTCAAAATAAATGGGTCTTCCTTCTTGCATTAAAACAACACCAATTCCATTTCCTGAGGAATCACATTCCATAATAAAGGTTTTGTGAAGTCTGGTGTAGCTAAGACCAAATCTCAACACATTTCCTCTTTAATATGTTCAAAGGCCTTAGTTTCTTTTGGAGTCCAAAAAAGTTCATCTTTCTTCATAAATGTTGTTATTTTCCCATAATTCTTAATAAAATTGCAATAATACCCTGTCAACCTGAGAAATTCTTGAAGATGCTTTAGGATTGTGGGGACATTCCATTCCTTGATGGCCTTAATTTTGTTAGGGTCTACCTTAACACCCTCATGAGATGCAATATGACCCAAATATTCCACCTCTTGTACCCCAGTGAAACATTTGGAGGGTTTTACATACAAGTGTTTCTCCTCCAATAGTTTAAGCACCTTGTCAACATGTTGAACATGATCTTTTCAGGACTTATTGTAGATTAGTATATCATCAAAAAATATTAACACAAGTTTTCTAAGAAAGCGTTTAAAGGTGGAATTCATCGTACCTTGAAATGTGGAAAGTGAATTAATAAGGCCAAAATTCATGACCAAAAGTTCATAATGACCTTCATGAATTTTGAATGTTTATTTTGGAATGTATTCTATCTTTATTCTAATATGATGATATCTAGAATGAAGATCCAACTTGGTGAAGTAAATTTCTCCATGTAATTCATCCAACAATTCATCAATGACAAGAATGGGAAATTTATATTTAATAGTGTGCTTATTGATCTCTCTATAATCTAGACACATATGTCATGATCCATCCTTCTTGTGTGCCAATAATACTGGAGAAGAGAAAGAACTTTGGCTAGGTTGAATTATACCTTCCTCTCACATTTTTGCAACCATACGTTCAATTTCATTCTTTTGGGAATGGGGATATCTATAAGGTCTTATGTTTGGAGTAACACTTCCTAGAATCAAGTGAATAGCATGATCAGGATCACAAATAGGTGGGACACCTTTTGGAGTCTCAAATACCTTGGAATGATTGTCCAAGACTCTTTGGAGATCTAAAGAAATGGATGATTTTGATGTTCAAACATATAGTGAGCATAATTGTGCAATTACGTCTTGTTTTCTTTATTCAATAGTTTTTTCATGCCATTAGAGTTGATTATCTTCCCTGGGTTCCCTGTGATATTCCTTAATTCAATTTCCTTTACATCCCATAAAAAAATCAAGAAATTTTCTTGAAAAATAAAAGTTATCATCCCTAAAGATTGTAATCATTGGACTCCTAAAACAACATCAGTGCCACCCATTGGAATTCAAAGCATTAGACTATTCAATAAATATTCTCCCATGGTTAGCTTGATACTATGGCACTTCCTTGAGTAATTTATAGTTCCTCCATTTGCAACCATCACTTGACTCTTTGGTGTTGGATATAGAAAGAAATTCAATTCCTTGGCTATCTTACAATGATTAAAATTATGGGTACTACCCGAATCAATTAGCACTATTACCTTTTTCTTCTTGATATATCCTTCTATATTGAGAGTTTGAGTAGTGAAATTCCCACAAATGCATTACAAAATATGGTCGAATTCATTTATTCTTTCTTTGGGGTTGGTTCATGGTGTATTTCCTCTTATTTTGATGTTTGTTGTTTATTTTCTTCCTACTCTTCACAATCTATGTAAAATAATTTCTTCTCAACACACTTAAAACCTTTAGTGTATTTTCTCTCACAACTATAACAAAGTCCTTTTTCTCTTTTTTCTCCAGTTTTTGTGGTGTCAACCTTGTAGGTCGTGGAAGGTTACGAGCAAAAACACTTCCATCTTTATAGTTGTGCATGGTAGACCTCCTTGCTTCCACAATTTTTCTTTCACCTTTTTTTGCCACCCTGAATGCATTTTCCAATTAATTAGGTTCCCAAAGGAAAACCACATGTTGGATGTTATCCTTTAAATTCCCTATGAAGACATCGATCATATGCTCTTCTGGAATATTGGTTACCTTGATATTAAATCTTTGGAAGTCCTAAATGTGCTTCTCCATTGAGCCCTTTTGTTTGAGATTTATAAATTGGATAAATAAGGTATTTCTCTTTGAATCACTTCAAACTGACTTTTCAAACAAAAGTTATGCAAGTTTAAAAATACACACCTTTTAAGAGCTGGATTTTGAGCTTGATGATGAGGCTTATCTTGAAACTATTGTAACTCTGTGATTTCTAGGCTCCCAAGATATGAAATTGTGACATGTGTTTTCCCTCTATATCTTATTTCCAACCCTAATAGTTACACCAATATTGGATTCTTCAAGATAAATTTATGTCAAATATCCCACAATGAATTGATTATGGACCATTTTAGTAGAGTGAAATTGTACGAAATTCCATGTGTCATTGTTTCAACCTTTGGCCCTAAAAATAATACCCTAAAAGCTACAGTTCGTGCACTTTTAGCCAATTTTTATGAAATTCCAATTCGATGCTCAAGGAGAAAGTTATGATGATTTTCCTTGGGACACATGTTTGAGACTGAATTCTGGAGCACATAGAAACCCTAACTTCCTTGGACCATATCTACGAAAATATAACATACCAAGGTCTGAAGTTGCTTCCATATGTTCATCGAGATTTCGTATCCACGTGGTAAAAAATTCGGCTTTTGAAGCCTCGTATAAAAAAGTTATAGTGAAAATTCCAAGATGACCTATTTGAAGCAGCGAAACCCTAGGATCGAGAACTCCAATACCGAATGTTGTGTATCCAAATCAAAATAGTGTAGAAACGTAAGAAAATATAGATCAACGACTTGAGAACAATCCGCTTAGAGGGGGAAATCCTCCTTTTAAATTACATGAATGAACAATTCTTGGATGATACAAATGAAAAGACCTCCTTTGTATATATAAGAGTCTAAAGGGTCACAATATAATTAGGGCATAGATAACAATAGTAATATAAGGCCACAAAAATAAAAATAGCGGGATTCTATGGAGCATGAAAATAACAATATAGGGCTACATGGGGTTCAACAATAACAATATGGGAGCTACACTAGTATTATAGGGACCCAACAAGATACTAAGGATAGGAATTGATATTTGCATTGGATAATTGCTCCAATGTCTTGTTACATTACAAGATTCCTCAATAATATTAGCATATCCATTTTTTAGGATTTTCTAATAACCTGCACTTTTGCTTATTCATAAACAATGCCTACATTATGTTTTTATTATGATTTGAGTCAATAACTAATTGGATGAGTGTTAATTCACCTTGTCTATATCTATGCGATAATACCTTGTCTATATCTATGAGATAATATACAAATTTTCATGTATGGCCATTTTAGACATGGTATGCAATGTAAGATTGTGATTTTTCTTATTTATGCAATGGCATATCCCATTTTGAGGATTTTGTAATAACCTACATTTTGGTTCTTGATAGAAAATGCCTACCTAATTCTTTTATTACGATTCAAGTTAATATTTAGTTTTCCTAAGGGTTATTTCAATTTGTTTGTATATTCGTGATAATATAAAAATGTTTATGTAAGGTCATCTTAGACATGTCATGCAATGTGAGATTGTGATTTTTCTTGTTTACACATAACATATGATGTTGGTGTTTAGTTTCTCTAATTGCATTTTATGTATACATGCTTATGATGATGATGTAAATGTACATGATTTCAAATTTCATAGATGATCTTATGTTTCAATGTGTATATGATCCATGTGGGCATGTGGCTACTATGTTCATGCTTACAAATATTAATGAACTATCCTATAGATTTTCATTTGAAGGGAATCTAGTGGCAATAGTACTATTGATTAATTTTGATAACGAGCAAGTTATCAAACTTTTATCATGTCATCGGATGATTTTCTTTACTTGGTAAGAGTGTGGTGTAGAATACATGATGTTTTCCCAAGAAATTTACTCATATGCACATAGCTTGATATATCAAGGCACATGGATGATTGTAGGTAAGGATTTATGAAAGGGGCATCTCTAGACCTTTTGAATGGGTGAAGTTGATTTTTTGAAATATATTCTTAAAATCTTGGGATCATAAGGATTGATGAGTGAAACTACATTGTCTTCCCCTAAACATGTGAGAAGAAACATCATGCTGATTGTTATAGGGCATGATAATTGTTTGCCCACTCCTTTTGTTATTCTTACTACATTATAAAATCCATTCCAAGAAGAGTAGGGTTGTTTTGTTTTGAAATAAGCATTTATCTTAGTTCACCTGATCCCTACACTAATTATGCATTGTGTGATTATCTCATTATGACCATATTATTTTCCCTATTGTAAATATAAGTGATAATTTAAGGCCATTTTTTTTTCTTTGTGTATATTTCAAGGAAAACTTTGTAATATTCTGCAAAAATTTGATAGAATTGAAATTGCTCAAGAAATTTAATCTAAAATAAAAGAGACACATTTCTACTCTATTGTTATGTAGAATTAAATTCACAACTTAGAACAACATGCATAAACTTGCAATAAGAAAAACAAAAAATACATAATGATTTCTAGGATAACTCAACTGGGAAAAAATCCTAAAGCCTCTTTGCATTAACCAAATGAATAGAGAAACTATTACAATTGCCTATTATAGCTGATAGCACAACCTGCAAAAAAAATAATTGTTCTCTCTGTTCAATGAAAATCTTTGGACAATACTTAGCCAAATATCATCTCACATAGCCTCTTATTTCCTTGCGTAATTTCTGAGAAAATTAGCCCCTAGTATTTAGGAATTTACTCCAAATTGATTGCGCAATTCCCAAGGATTGATCATATGATCTCATGCAACACTTGTACACCCAAAATAGTTTACAACTACTTTTACACTGTCTTGTCATCACTTTAGTTGAGGAACTCGAATTCCTTGCATGCACTAGCTATTTTGGGTTGATTGATCAGTTAACTAATAGATATATGAGTTAGACCGATGTCCCACTACACAACTGACCTTCAACTGACTCCAACAATAGTTAGAGGTCATTTAACTGAATACAACTTAAAATAAATGAACTGGATTAATAAAATTTAATAATCACACATGCATAATTGAACTCCAAGCCCTCTAACTTGATTTTACTGAGCTAACTGAGTGACAAGAGGTATGTCACATAAGTTAAATACCTCCAAGTTGTATTACTAATGTGGAAATTCAATTTACTCAATTTGAGTAAGGCTAAAGTAAAATTAAGCCTTTCTTGCTAAATTTTTTCAACACCCCCTCTTATCAAGAAAGGGATTTTCAACCACCCCTATCATGTAGCTATGGAATTTGAATTAACGACTTGACAATACCTTTTTCAAGATGTTAGCATCTTGCTCCTCAGTTGGAATGCAATTTAGCAACATAATTCTCTTATGCACACAGTCCCACAAATGATGATACTGGATATCAATGTGGTTGGACCTATCAAGAAATACTGGATTCTCAGAGAGCTTAATGCAACTTTGATTATCACATTATATCACTATCGAATCCATCTCCTGACTGAATAGTCCCACTAGTTTTTCCTCATCTAGATTACTTAACATGTTGTTTTACTTGTAGCCATGTATTCATCCTCTTGTTGGAATTATGATGCATGTGTTGTACTTGATGGCAACCCACTTGTAGTAGAACAAGTATATGGAAACTAGATGAATCTACAGGATAGACCAGAGATGACATAATGATGAAACAAAGATGAATCTATAGGTCAGAGGTGACAGAATGACAGAAGAGAATAATGGTCAAAGGTTTGATACAGGGAGATTGTTAGTGTGTGTTGTCCGTGATATTTGATAAATGAATTAATTGATAAAAGTATAAATAGGATGTGATGGAATGCATGGAAGTTGTGTTTACATATGTGACAAAATGTAGGGCAATTTAGGGAAATCAGTTCAGGATGTATGATGGCAAATCACATTATAATAGGTTAGTTCAGAGGTAAACATGATGTTGGAACAAAGGACTACATATCAGGATCAAGAAGTTGAAGAAAAAGGATGTTTTCAGGTATGTTAAGTTGTATACGCGGGTTTACTATACAAAAGGAGCATATACACGTGGGTTCACTGTACAAAAAGAGCGTATACGTATGCACACACTTTCACAAGAGGAAAATCGCGTATAGGATGAAAAATTAAGGAAATTAAGGTGAAAGAATACCAAGGGTCAATACCATGGTATTAGCCCACAATATTAAATGGAGTAATAGTTATTTGATCCCGTCTAAGAATACCATAGGTTCTAGGTGTTGTTTTGGTCCGAGGTATTGAGAAAGGCTAAAACTATATAAGGAGAAGAATATCAAAGGGCTAAGTGGACAAGTAATGAATATCTTATGAAGTGTTAGATCAAAATCAATTATGCATGTTATGGGTTTCTAATGCTTTTCTTGATATGGACTAAGTATGCACCTGAGCGTTTGCTGATGGATGAGATCTAATGATGGATCAGGATCGCAATGACTTATCATTATGAGATCTGATAATGGATATGTTAGATCTGAGTGCTAAAAAATGTTTTGTGCTTTAAATGCTATGATATGGGTATATCTGAAGACTGGAATGGCTACATAGTTATAAGTTTTTATATGTAGATCTGTATGTTGGTTTGTCGTGGTGAAGGCGCATATACACACTAGTTCGACACTTCCAAGTAGCATATGCAAAAGAAAATCCTGTTGTTCAGAGATGACTGATCTATCTGCTCAGTGCTGCTATTTTACTGCTGACTGTCAATGGTGTCTTCTTAGATCTAAAAGTAGAACTGAATGAATAAGGAGATTGAGTCTGATTGATTGATTGATTAAGTGAAAAGGGTGATCTTTGCTGTTGCCTGTTTAGATATCTGTAACTTGATAGTAGATCTTCAGATCGTTACTGGTTGGTATAGTTTTGATTAAGAGGTTTTTATGATTCATTAATATTGGAGGTATACTTTGGTTTTGTTAAAGGAATTAGCGTATACAAGCAGGTTGGCTTCATTTAAGTAGTGTATACATTTTGACACATGATTTTTGAGGTTGCAGCTGGTTCTGAATGATGATGTGGGTTTTTGGGTTCAGCACAGTGTTATGGTAATAGTGATCTGACTGTTCAGATTGAATGATTGTTGGTTGATGTAGTTATTATTATAGAGTTTGAGCTTCAAAGTTTCGGATGGGTCTAGTGTGAAAATTTGATGAAACAAGGCCTTCATATTGTGTTGTTGTGTACCAGGAGCATCCAGTTTGAAAATTTATGGAACGTGGTCCCTGGAGGATACTGAGGGTTGAAGCCTTCAGTGAGGAAGTCGAAGCTTCCCGCAAGTAGTGGCTGGTGATTAGATCAGGGGGTTGGAGATCCCTTCCAGTAGCAGCTGGAAAACG
Organism: Pinus taeda; assembly: GCA_000404065.3. Taxonomy (NCBI): domain Eukaryota; kingdom Viridiplantae; phylum Streptophyta; class Pinopsida; order Pinales; family Pinaceae; genus Pinus; species Pinus taeda. The sequence continues at coordinate 139,241 of APFE030299448.1, forward strand.
AGTGAAGAGGGTAGGTTGGCGCCTACGTACTGGTAAACATATCAACTAGTATAAGAGCTAAGGGGTTGTAGCTCCCTTCCAGTAGAAGCTGGAGATTGAGATAAGGTTGTAGCCTTCTGTAGGTGTGTGCATGCATATTGGTATGAGTCTACACCAGTACAAGATTGTAAACAACTTATTATTTATATTAAAAATAAGACAAAGACAACAGTAACTGGTGGTTTTTCTCCCGCATTGGGTTTCCGCCTTAAATCTTGGTGTTCATGTATGTTGTTTATGTGTCAACATATGATGAATTAACTAAATCAAAAGTTCACTAGATATACATTGGTTGCCTTAAGCACAATTGTGTGCACACATGAGTTCCCTTCACTGAAGTACCGTATATAAATATGATTATGAAATAGAAAAAGTTATTGATTTGTAAATATTGATTCACCCCCCCCAGTATTATTCACAACACCTCTATTGAGCTAAGCACCACAAACCTCTACTTCTTGTTGTACCAAGAAATAGTTGTGGACCCAAAACTGAAGATAGCACCTGATGTAGTTTTCCTGTTGGATGAACTCCCTGCCCAATCCGTATTGGTGAAGCCTTGCAACTTCACTCCCTTTGTCTGTTTGTATGATAATCCATATTCAGTATCGCCTCTAAGGTAATGTAACACGTGCTTTGTTGCCTTCCAATACAACTTGGTAGGCCTCACCATAGCTTGACTAATTTGGTTGAATTCATAGCACATGTCAGGTCATGTGTTCACAAGATATATCAGTGAACCCACAAGCTACTTGTAAATGGTAGCATCCACCTCTTCACCTGAAGTGGCATTCTCCTTCATCCAGTTTGTAGCTATTGGTGTGTCCATGGTTTTATAACCCTACATGTGAAATATCGTAAGTATCTCGGTAGCATAATTTCCTTGAGACATAAACAATTCACCATCACCCTTCTAGCTTGAGGAAGTAATGCATGAGGCTCATGTCTTTCATCTCAAATTCCCTTCAAAGATCCTCTTTGAAAGAGCGGATCAACTTCTCATCACCCGTTAGTATTAAATCATCAACATACAAAACAAGAATAAGAAACTTACCATCTAATACAATGTGATAAAGGTTTGCATTTGTCAATCCACTAAGATAATTGTCAATCAAAGTGTACCATGTTGGGGGCACCTATTTGAGACCACATAATGCTCCCTTATGTCTACACACATGCGACTATCAATCATATGTCTCAAATACTTTTGGATACTCTATGTAAATTTCCTCCTCAACAACAATGCTAAGAAATGAAATATTCACATCCATCTAGTGGATTTTCAACCCCATCTATGTAGCCAACGCTAGAATGGATCTGATTGACGAATATTTTGCAATGGGTGCAAACTTTTCCTCATAGTTGACTCCCTTTATTTTAGAGAATCCTTTTACCACAAATATGACCTTATACTTCTCGATTCTCTTGTCATATGCATGCTTCACTTTATAGATCCATCTCGAACCAACTATTGATTTCCCTTCTGGCCTTGGTACCACCTCCCATACATTGTTCTTCATGATGGATTCATATTATTCCGCCATGGCATCAACGCAAATAGGTTGAGAAACTACTTCCTCAAATGAAGAAGGACATGTCTCAATGAGATCTGTCATGAGAGCCATGCACCCATTGTACCTATCAGGTGACCTCCTCTACATGTGTTGTGATGTATGGGATCCCACATTCTCCCTAACATCCTACAACAATATATAAACTTCTTTGGTTCTCTTCCTCCCCTCTCTAGAAGATTCTAGTTGAGGGGGTGCCTCCACTCTACCTCGTGTCTACTCAATACATGTGGTTGCTCCAACACCTCCTAAATCTCATCATGAAGCTCCTCCTTTGGAGCTATAAGCTCCTACTTTGGTGGGATACTCAACTCTCATTCCAGAGAGCATATCATAGCCTTTTCCTCATTGAACTTGACAACACTCCTTACAACTTCATCCTCAGTGAAGGAAAATACACTCGGTAATTGTATGGAGTTTCAGTGTATCCTACAAAAAATCCCAACTCTATTGTAAGCTCAAGTTTCTTCCCTGAATCCTTGGATGCATGACATTGAACTAAAGGTCCGATTTTTTTTAAATGAGATGCACTAGGCTATCTCCCAGAGAAAGCTTCCTCCAATGTGATCATACAAAGTATTATATGTGGACCCTGGTTTTGCAAGTAGAATATGGTGTCGCATGCTTCCACCCATAGATGTAAAGGAAAACCATGATCATGTAACATGGCCCTTGCTTCTCCCACTATGCTCTTTTTCTTCCTCTCAGCTACCCCATTTTTTTGTGGGTTATGGGACGCTGTCAGCTCTCTTTGAATACCTTCACTCGCACAAAAATACTTAAAGGCATGCAAAACAAATTCACTTCCATTGGCGCTCCTAAGAGCCTTCACCTTCTTCCCATTCTCCTTCTCAACTAATGCCTTGAAATCAACAAATTTTCATAAAAATTCATTCTTCTTCCGCATGAAGAAGATCCAACATTTTCTAGAGAAATCATTAATAAAATTAACGTAGTACCAATGTTTTATAGTTGAGGCTTTAGAAAAGGGTCCACAAAAATCAAAGTGGACTCACTCCAAGACTTCATTTGCTCTTCTATCTCGGTCATGGAATGTGGATTTGAAATATTTCCCCAACGTATAATCCTTTCAGACATCTTACTAGTTAAGGGAGCCTTTAGGGAGTCCGATGGTAATTTGTTGCATGATCTTTAAGGAACCATGGTGTAGATGACCCAATCTCTTGTGTCAGAGTTCTCTAATATTGTGACTCAACACTTTCTCAGCCTTACTGCTCAATGTAGTGCAATCTCCCACCTCATGTTTATATAGGTTCTTCACTCAAACCCCGATCTTCTTCACTTTCCCAGTAGCTATGTGCCTCAAAATGACTTTCTCTTTATTGAAAGTAACATCATAACCATGATACTCCATTACTTCTACAAAGATCAAGTTCTTCTTTAGCCCAGGTACAAACATAACATCTTTGAGGTGAAGAAGAGAGGCTTTCTCCCTCTAAAAGGTGATAGTCCCCATTCTTGTACCATTGTACCTCCCTTCATCCCCTATTTCAATATTAATCTAGTGATCCTTCTCATCTAGGCTACTAAAAAACTCCTTGCACCCTGTCATATGGAACGAGGCACTAGAATCAAGGTATCACATACTCCCCAAAACAGTGTTGACCATGCATGCTATTAGGGTGAAGTCTAATTCGAATTACGAAGCCAATGCTTCACCTGCTCCTCCTCCTTACGGCTTCTTGGTAGACTTCTTATGCAGACATTTTGTTTCATAGCCCCCAAATTCACGACAATGGAATAATTTTATCATACTCGTGTCTTTCTTCTTGCCATTATTTTGGTTGGACTCAAGTTTTCTTTGGGACTTCTTCCCCTTTCCAACCAATTCAAAATTCTCTTCATCCCCAACTTGGATGATGTTCCATCCTGATTATTTCTCCTAAAATATTCTTGAACCAGATCAGACCTCAACCTTTCCCAATTCGGTAATTTTCCCTTCCATTCACAAAGTCCTAATAAATGTGCCAGTATTTTGGAATGCCTAGAAGAGCTAGGAACATAAAGTCATCTCTGAAAAATTCACCCCAACCCCTCCAAGCTCATCCCGAACTTGTGTGAATGTGGAGAGATATTGTGAAATAATATCATTCTTATGCATCTTAATGTTTCAAAGTTTTTATTTTAGGGTCAATTTTCTATGGTCATTGTTATTTTCAAATAGCTCAGACAGTTCCTTCCACATAGAAAATGGTGTCTCTTTTCCATGGATATTTGAGACCACGTGGTTTCGTTCACCTTCCAGAAGAATTCTCTTGGTCTTTGCAACATCCTTCTTCCAATGGGATAATTGTTGTGCATCCGATTGTGGAGGTTTTGCAATGTTAGTTTTAACATATTCTAAAATACCATTTTCATTGAGCATTTCTTCCATTTGATCCTTCTAGACTATGAAATTCGAGCTACCCTTCAGGGCATACTCCAATATGAGTCTGTTGAAAGAAATTCTCCCGATCCTGAAGAAACACTACTGCACTGAAGTTGAAAAATCAAAATTACTAATAGACAAGTTCAAAATAATAGTTCTAATGTGATTTATGAGGCTCTGATACCATGTAGAAAGTTGAGAGAATTTCAACTTCTTAATCAATTTAATCTAAAATCAAGAGACATAATTCTACTTTACTGATCTGCAAAATGAAATTCAAAATTTAGAATAACATGCATAGATATGTAATAAAAACCACAAATACACAAATATTTATAAGGGAACGCAACTGGGAAAAACTCCTCAAGCCTATTTGTATTTATCAGAGGAATAAAGAAACTATTACAATTTCTTGATCCATCTCAGAGCACAACCTACAAAATAATAATTGTTCTCTCTTCTTAATGAGAAACTATGGCCAACACTTAGCCAAATATCAACTCACCTAGCCTCCTATTTCCTTGTGCAATTCATGAGGAAATTAACCCCTATTATTTAGGAATTTCCTCCAAATTGAGTGCGTAATTCCCAAGGATTGATTATCTGATCTCATGCAACACCTGTACACTCAAACTATTTTACAATTGTTGTTAAACTTCCCTTTCATCTCCACTTTAGTTGATGAACTCGAATTCCTTGCATGCACTAGCTATTTTGGGTTCATTGATAAGTTAACTAACATATCTCCGATTTAGACAAATTTCCCATTGCACAACTAACCTTAAACTGACTCCAAAAATAGTTATAAGTCAATTAACTGAATACAACTAAAAATAACTAAATTAGATTACTAAAATTTAGCAATCACACATGCATAACTGAACTCCAATCCCTCTAACTCAAATTTACTCCGCTAACTAAGTTTAAAGAGTCATGCCACACAAGTTAACTACCTCCAAGTTGTCCTATTGATGTGGAAATTCAAATTATTCAATTTTACTAAGGCTAAAGTCAAAATTGAGCCTTTCTTGCTACATTTTTTCAACAGATTTTGCCCTCTTCCCTGAAATTTTCATGTGTAGGAAAGTAGTAATTTCTAGCTATAAGAGAACCCTAAGTGACTATATTGGATTGGAACCCACAACTTCCCATAACCAACATGTCTTTGGCAAATATTATAATTGATTGAAAGAAACCAACCTCATGAGATCCTTCCCTCTTCCCTAGATTATCTAAATGGATGATGGTTTAACTATCGACCATAATAAATGTAACACCCTCCTCCCACATCTACCCAAGCAATTGGCTAACTATGGTAAACATGTGACGAGAGGCCACTATGATATGATTCGACCTCCTAAGTCACTTTAAGGAAGTGGAATCGATGGAAACACACCATACAAACATTCACCATCAGCTTCAAGACCCACGAGAACCAAGTCAACACTTTAAACAGCTTGCCCTTAGGTCCCACTGAGATTTTTGACAAATTAAGCTTCAGTCGCTCTCATGATATAGGCATGACAACATCCAGAAACCCAGATTCGCTCTCACAGGCTTTCCTACTATCGTCTAGAGACTCGTTTATTTAGTGTTATGCCAATGTCCCCGAGATTTGAGTCACTTTTTGAGGCCCATAGCCCAGGTCACTGCCCATAATTGAACAATCTCTTCAGATCAATAAAATAACTTGGAAATGATAATATTAAAGAAAATATTTGTTTAAGACCTTGACTAGACCCCTACAAGCCATGACAAACATTTTGTCAAACATATCACGAATATGTAAACTACATGTGTAAATAATATTTTTGAGCATAGGGATCTCAGACTTAGCTGAGAATCGCTAAGAACCATTGGTGCCTCAACACGTCAACTTCCATTCAATCCATTAGTTCATATATACATTGATCATTCATTTAGAAGTAAAAACATGATGAAATCCATAAATAGTTGTTGTCATAAGACACATACATAACCAACATGATAGCAGTAGAAATACTCATGAAAGTATAGCCACATAGACCACATATAATCCATCAAAATTATCATATAAATACAAGGAGAAATAACCTTTCATTAATGATTCAAAATCCAAACCCAGGATGGGACTTCCACATTCCACCCGACCATAGAATGAATGAGCCAAATCTCTCTTCAACCATTCACCCTCATGCCTTATTCCAAGAATGAATGTGGGATCTCATAGAATAGATCAATCAAAACTAATCCAGTGCTTCCATAGGCCATCCACTTCAACCCATCAAACAATGATTCCACCTCATGGCCGAACATCACGAAACCATCATCAGGCTGACCTCTATCCCAGCCATCTAGAGCTCTAGAGCATTTGTTCCAAATAAGGCTCCAGGACTAGTAACTCAACCCACAACTTTCATTGGGCTCCATAGTGTTTGTCCAACCAAGGCTCCAGGACTAGTAACTAAAGCCACCAAGCGCTCTAGATCGTTTGTACAACTAAGGCTACGAGACTAGTAACTCAACCCAAGTTGTTGCAGGGCTCTAGAGTGTTTTTCCAACCAAGAATCCAAGAACTAGTAACTCAACCCAAGCTAAGGAAACATGAGAACCAACCAAAAACAAAAGAAGGAAATAAACCCACAAACTCCATAACTATCTAGGAAATGGCAAGGCTAGGCAATCCATTATCAATCCAGGAAATCCTCCATGCTAATGACATTTCACAACCAATAATCCACATGCATATGCCATGCATGCCAAAAATAGTGAAGAAATCATACATGCAACTCCGTACCTGCAAGAGAATCTAATGTAGCTACTAATCCCGATGCATTCTTACGCTTTCTTGCTCTTTCTTTGCCTTCTTGCTCCAAGGATCCAGGTATGCAAAACCCTCCAAGAGTGCTCCAAGAAAACTCTAATTGTCTAAGAGTTTGAGAGAGAGAGAGAATAATGAGAGAGCTCAAAAAATAAACTGACAAAAGGTTACCAACTGATCCTCAGAAGCCTTTTTATGAATGAGGCCTCTATTTTCTTCATTTTCCATTATTTTCCTCCTCACATGCAACTTGTGACCTTTCACCTCCTTTTTCTCCTAATTTCCATTATTTTCATAAATAAATGTGCCAAAATTCCTTTTTTCCCTTCCAAAGCCTTAGCCATTTCCTCAGCCATAAACAATCACAAGTGATCCCCATCGCTAGAATTTTTCCCAACATTCAACTTGGAATAAGTGTCCAATCATCTGTGGCTATTATTTTTCCTTTATTAACTTTCATTACATGGAATTTTCACTAGGGATGTTCCAGAACCCTCCCCCTTGGGGAAACATCGTCCTTAGTGTTCAAAAACACCTATAACCGTAAAAATGTTGTAAGCAAAACATATTATCGATGGGGCTTTATAACTTAGCTGGTTGTAGTATTTACAATGATCAACCTATTGAGAAGTAACCAACATGAAAACATAACAACATAACAACGTAATGACACGACACTAATACTGCTTATTGGAGCTTTATAACATAGCTCATGGCAATACTTACATCCATATACATATGTACATAAACCAACATCATTAAAACATATACCAAAACATATATCACATCATATACGAAAAATCACACCAAAACACCAAGCCAAAACTGCTTTGCCTCAACTGGTAAACAAGGAAGGATACATAGCCCGCATCTGATCCGCCATCTCCCATGTAGCTTAATCGATCCCAAAGTGCTTCCATTACACTTTAACTTTCTTGATTTCTTTGTTCAAGAGCATGAGCACCTTTTTCTACAATATACACTAAAGCTCCAACTAGAATTCTCCATTTGGTTCCACCTGCAATACAAACTAGTCAACCACATGATCATCATATTTAACATACTTCTTAAGCAATGACACATGGAAATCATCATGGAATTTTACTGTCAGAGGAAGTGAAAGTCAATAGGATACTAGCCCAATCCTCTGAACAATGTTTAAGGGTCCACAAAACCGTGGTGCCTTCTTGGAACATGATCCAATCTGCAAGGAGCTCTTCTTCAGCTTGATGTGTAAGTACACATGTTCTCCAACCTAGAACTCCTTGAACAAACTATTCTGATTTACATATCTCTTCTTCCTATCCTGTGCTACCTTTAGATTCTTCTTGATTACATGCATTTCTTGTTCCATGTTTTCCAACATATCTGGTCCAATCAACACCATATTAACCAGATCACTCCAACTAATAGGAGTATTGCAACTCCGCCCATATAATGCCTCAAAATGACTCATCCTCAATGACTCTTGATAACCATTGTTGTATGAAAACTCGGCCAAGGTAAGATACTCCTCCCACTTCCACTGTTGATGCATCATATACATCCTCAACTTGTCTTCCAATATCTTGTTGACCCTCTCTTTGTCCATATGTCTGCGGATGATAAGATGTACTGAAGGCCAACTCTATGCCCAAACCTGCAAACAACTACTTCTAAAACTTGGAAGTGAACTTCGCATCCCTGTCTGACATAATATTATTTGGAACACCATGCAATCTGACCACGTCTCTGATGAATAATTGTGCTACATCGCTAGCTATAATGTAGACTTCACTGGAATGAATTGTGCAACCTGTACACAATAACCATGATGGAATCGTGTTGTCTCAATGTCCTTGGAAACCCCGTGATGAAGTCCATGGAAATGACTTCCCATTTCCACTATGGAATCACAATTGGCTGTATCGGTCCACCTGGATGTTTACACTCCGCCTTCACATGCCGACAATCAAAACGTCTATCCATAAACTCTGCACATATATCTGGCACATATATCCTGTCTCTGAATCTGACCAATTTGTCTGTTGTAAGACAATAATCCATACCCTATGCACCTGCACCTGTACCTATACATGTACATGTACTTCCACATGTACTTGTACCTACATCTATACCTGTAATATCACCTATACCTATACTAGCACCCTGTTGCAACCTTTTCACAATATCCATATACTTGACATCCTATTGAACTGCCTATAAGATCATATCCTGTAAGTCTATCCCATAGGAGCTCATAGCTTCCAAGTGATTTACCTGTACCTACCTGCTGAGATCATCTACCACCCTGTTCTCTTTTCCTTTAATGTACCTGATCTCGAAGTCAAACTCACTAATCTTGGGCAACTATCTAGCCTTCCTGGTATTCAAATTCAGTTGGTCAAACAAATACCCGAACCCAATATGATCACTCATCAATACAAAAATCCTACCAAGAAGATAATGACTCCACATATTCAATGCATGTATGATCATTTCTAAGTCAATATCATGTGTTGGGTAGTTCTTCTCATGCTTATTCAACTTTCACAAACCTATCCATCCTACATAAGGACTCCACCAAGTCCTCTCTTGCGAGCATCTGTGCATACTACAAACTCTTTGTCTGCATTTGCAATCTTTAACACGGGTGCATGTGTTAGAAATTACTTAAGTTGCTCAAATCTAGCCTCACACTCCTCTTTCCATTCAAACTTATTACCTTTCCTCAACAATGATGTAATAGGATAAGCAATATGCGAGAAGTTCTTGATGTAGCCTACCAAACCCATGAAAGATATCACCTCATCCATATTCTTAGGAGCTACCCACTCCATGATGGCTCTTATCTTTCTTGGATCTACTACAATCGCTTCCTTGGATACCACATGCCCCAAGTAGTGTACCTTAGTGTGAAAGAAACTACACTTGCTAAACTTAACATACAACTAATGCTCTCTCAACAACCAAAACATTGCTGCTAAATTCTCAGCATTCTCTTCCTCATTTTTAGAATATACAAATATATCATCAATGAACACAATAAAAAATTTATCCAAATATGTACGCAACACACTATTCATTAAGCACATAAATTTAGCTAGAGCATTAGTCAAGCCAAATGGAACTATAACAAACTCATAATGCCCATATCTGGTATGGAAATTTGTCTTGTAAATGTCCTCTTCTTTGATGCGTACCTCATGATATCCCAATCTCAAATTAATCTTTGAGAACATTATTGCCCCTTTTAGCTGATCGAACAAGTCATCAATCCTTGGTAGCAGATACATGTTCTTGATGGTGACTTTGTTCAACTACCTATAGTCAATGCATAATCTGAGAGTACCATCTTTCTTCTTTACAAACAATACCAGTGTTCCCCATGGTGATACACTTGGCCTAATGTATCCATTCTCCAACATTTCCTTCAGTTGAAACTTTAACTCAACCAACTCAGGTGTGCTCATATTGTAAGGTGCTTTTGATGATGGAGCTTCCCCTGGCACTAACTAAATAGAAAAGTCTACCTCCCTGTGAGGTGGAAACTTTGAAATGCCTTGAGGAAATACATCCTTAAACTGTTGTAAAAATAGGTACTTTCTCAAAACATCTGCATCCTCAACTTCCTTACCCTTATCACTAGAAATGTGAACTGCAAATAATGTACACCCTTTCTTGCGAATATGTTTTTCTTTCATAGTTGTCACCATCCTAACTACTGTGGCTTTCTTCTTACACTATAACACTCTTAGTTCCCCATTATCATCAACACACTCAATAGATTTTTCATAACAGTCTACCTTGGTTCTATGAAGATACAACCAATCCATGCCAAACAACATGTTGTATGATCCCAATGGTAATACATTCAAATGTGTTGTGGCAAGCATACCATTCAAATCAAATGCACAAGCTCTTACCCAATGATGAACTCGCTTCTTTGTACCTATAGCCAACTTCACTAACCAATATTCTTCATGCAATTCCTTACTCAAACCAAACTTATCCACCAAGTCAGGACTAACATAGTTATAATTAGATCTAGGGTCAATCAAAATAGAAATAACTTTATCAAAAATCTTATCATCCATCTCAACTGTAGATGCTTGTTGCTATGCCTATTTGTTATCCAATGTTGTATAAATACGAGGAATACTTTGACCAACTTCTCCAACAATCTGTGCCTCCTGCGCACTGTATATCTCAGGCCTACCACTCTGATACTATAGACATTCTCTCATGCAGTGATCCCCTCCATAAGTACAACATTGAATGTGCTCCTTATTCTACTCCTCATATTGGTGTCCCTATCCTCTATTTGATGCATTGATCCTCTTAGGTGGTGCAACATTCTCATTGTTACCCGAATCCTGAGGTATTTCTCGCTTCTTGTCCCACACTTCTTGTCCCATTTTCCTTTGTTATTTGCATTACCTCTCTAGTCTGCCTTAGTCTTAGTCCTACACTTCAATTGTTCATAGCAATGCCTTGGCTTACGGATGGCCTCCTCTAATGATCTAGGCTCATTGAAATCGATCCTATCTTTGAATGCAACTGATAATCCACTAATGAACCTTTGATTCTTGTCCTTTTCCCCTATGAGATAAGGCACATATCTCAGTAACTCCAAGAACCTGCTAGCGTACTCATCGTCGTTCATGGATCCCATATTTAGCTCATATAATTATTTCGCCCTGTCATCAAAGTATCTCTTGGAAAAATACTTCTTCTTGAATAACCGCTCAAACTCATTCGAAGTCAAATATTCCTCATAAATTCATTTGACATTCTTCACATCTTCCCACCAAATGTTGACTTTACCTTTGAGACTGAGTGTAGCCACTCTAGCTTTCATGTTCTCCAAATAGTCATGCAACTTGAAGAATTTCCTCATGCCAAGCAACCATGCCTCTGCATCCTATGGTTTCTTCTTCTCTCCATCAAATTTAGGTGGTTTTTCTTTCTTAAATTCATTCAACAAATATCTCCTATCACTCCTCCTGTAAGGATGATAACGATGACTTATGATGCCTATTTGAATCAGAACTAGAATAATACATGTGTCTATCCCCTCTCCTATCTAGAGTTTCCAACAATCTTCCATCTTTAACTGTGTCATCTTTATCTGACCTGTGACCACCATGCAACCCACTGCCATATGTCTCATTAGTTCTATCCTCCTTCTCATAGCTCATCCGACGTGGTCATTGTCACTGCAAATTTGACAAACTCTAAAGTATCACTACATTTACATTATCTTGTTTCTCCTTTGCCTGCATGATTCTGTCATTATTTGCCTTACGACTCCTTATCTCTTCTTTTAAGCTTCTCAGTGTAACTACCAAATTAGAAGAGTTCCCAACACCATACTGTTCTTCAGATTCATAGGGAGAGTCTTTTAGTCAACCATCTTGCTATCCATTTGATATTTATTCTCGTAAGGTATATCATGTCAGCTAAACCAAATCACAATAAACCAACGTATCTTAGTATAGCTCGAGGAGTATACCTTGTCTGCAATATCAACAAATAAATGTGATACATGTATAACATAATCATGACAACATATAGAAACTTAATACATAAGCATATGACCATGCAACCGTCATTCAAACCAGGGTCTAGTCATCAATGCATTACCTTAACAACAACACATACCACTACCTCATACATGAAAAAAACCATTACATTAATATACACTTGACCACATGCAAACATGAACATGCATAAGCAACACGTAACCAACTACACATATGCATAAACACATATGATCAAGCATGAATGAATGATACTTGAAATTAAACATGTATGAATGATTCATGCAACCAAGAATACAAGAATGTAACCAAACATACAATATTGTAACCAAACATACTACAAAAATACATGTAAGTGACATAAGTTGACATGTAACTAGGCATACACTCACGACACTGCATTCCACAATAACAACCTCAAATTTCACATGATGACGACATCACTAAAATGATGAACAACATCATGCAAATGCAACAAGGACATGGAATGCAAGTGTGAGAGACACACATGCAACTAACATGCATGCATGACCAACCAATAGCCCATCCAGTCTAAGGGGTGAGCCATGCTCTGATACCACTCTATGACACCCTCCTCCCACCAGGGAAAATTTTAAGGATGGAAATTTATCTTAAAGTTTAGATACCTTAGCGAATCCCACTATTCCATAATATGAAATCTATAAAATGTTTGGAGATATTTTTGTAAAAATATTCAAATTTATAATATTTTTATATAGTCTATATATAATTTTTTGGCGTTTTTTAGGGTAAAATAATTTCATTCTATAAAATTTGGGTGAATAATTTTTACAAAAAAATGGAAATTAGTGAATCTTTTTTTTGGAAAAAGTATAGAAAATTAGCCCATGGGCAAATATTAGCCCCTAAAATTTTTCCTGATGGTTTCTCTAGATACAATCAGGTTGTTGTACACCCCAGGAATCATAAGAAAACAACTTTTACTACACCTTGGGTAACATTTGTGTATACCATAATGCCTTTTGGCCTCGTAAATAATGGAGCCACTTTCCAAAGAGAAATGAATATATCATTCATTGGAGAACAAGATAAATTTGTAGTGATTTTTCTAGATGACATAACTATTTTCTCAAAATTAGACGAGGAACATCTCCAACACTTACAACTCAGATTTTAAAATTGTAGGAAGTATGGGCTATCATTAAAATGCAAGAAGTCACAATTTTTTCTGAGTGAAGGTAAGTTACTAAGCCATATAATGGTCAGAAAAAGAGTAAAAATTGATCCCAAAAGGGTATAGGATATAAAAGATATTCCATTACCAAGGAATAAAAAGGAAATTCATGTCTTCTTGGGAAGAATAAATTTCCTAAGGAGGTTCATACCAAACTATGCTAAAATAGTCAAAGAAATCACAAATATGTTAACAAGGGACAAGGGAATCAAATGGACTAGGGAAGCTCAGGAATATTTCTCTAGAATTAAAAATGCCTTTGTAGAAGCACCATCCTTAGCTAGCCCAGACTATCAAATACCATTCCTTATTTTCTCTTTTGCTTCTCCTTGTTAGGGTCCTATATTTTTTATAGGATCGTTTGATTATAGCTAATCATTATTATGTTTGAAGTGTTGTAAATAATATTTTGTGTTGTAAATTATTTCCAAAAACAAAAGGTCAAAACCTTAAGAAAAATAAAAAAATATGCTTGCAAGTGAGAATGCAACACTAGAGGATAATTAAGTATGTTTATATTAAATTAATGACATCATTTAAATGTGATTAAATAAATTGTAATAAGGCCTTGGTACTATAGCTTTGATTTTAGTGCAGAGTTGAAAACGAGAAATGGATATTTTTCATATGTGGTTAAATGATGCACATATGCCCTACACCCGATCACATCACTTTTTCATCCAACGACTCCAACACCTTTTTGCGCCCCACGCCATGTCTTGTTTGTTGGTGAAGGGGTAGGGTCCGAAATTTGTTTTACCACTTAGGGCCCCATCTCTATGTTTCTCCTTCTCGTCACTTCACACCCCCACCCTTGCATATCGTTAACTGCTCCTACCCCCCTTCGAAAGCCACCAACCCTTGTCCTTATTGACCACCTACTCCCGCACTAACTTTCACCTGCCATGTCCCTGCTCCTCCTCCACTTCTATTCTTCCATGCATCCTCCTCCCCTAATATCACTTATGCTTACCGTTCCATTCCCACTAACATTCCAGCCAACATTTGACCTCACTGTCACTCCCACACCACTCACTGCCTGCCACTTGGATTGTTTTCCTCACTCACCTCCACATCACCCTTGTGGACCCCACTTCCTTACCACCAACTATGTTCCTCCACATCATCCTCCAGCTCCATGTCACCTCCCGCCTCCACCTCATATGCCTATTTCATGATCAGTTAAAACTATGTTTTTTCCTATACATAACAATAATTTAAAACATGGTTTACAGACCACTAAGAATGAATTTTCAAAAACAAAATTAGGTTTTTGTTTATATGATCCTCATGTACAAAAACCTCTCCCAGTTTTCTAACAACTATTATGGTTTGGGAGATTTGGATGAATGTTTACAGGCATATTTTCTTGAATTTTGATGTTTTTAGTTAGTATTTTCAAATGCATTTTCCACGCAGGTGAAAATTCATTCTCAAAAACTGAAAGAGTTTTTTATTTCTAACATCATAATGTACAAAAAAATCTCTCATTTTTCTAATAGATATCATGGTTTGGGATATACAAAGGGATCCCAAGACCCTATTTTTCATAATTGTGGGAGGAAAAAGCTCAAAGACAGTTAGTGACTTGGATGCCACCTCATCAAATATGAGTTGCTATCAAATTCAAATTTCTCTTCTTTGTCACCAGAAATCCACAAAGATAGTGCCAAGTAGATTCATTAGTTTTGAATGTCCTATGTATCAGTTCTATTTGTGTAACACAATTTGAGATATTTCTAACAAATATTGATACTTTTTCAAGATATTTTAGTTTAGAATTTGTATAAATATTTCATAATTTGAAGTAATAGATGTTGGGACTTGGATTGAGAAAGAATACCATTAGAGTAAAGTTGATCACTAGATTCAGTGGCCCTTTTCATTAATACAAGAAAGTTTTTTCAGGATTCATGAGTCATATCTATGTAGTGAAGTGCTTCTTAGTGTAATTCAGTTTTTCCCTCTGTTTTTTCATATGTATTCAAATCTATTCTATATTTAAGAAAATTAGGTTCAGAATTTGTTTCAAAACACTTTGTTCTGGCTTAAATAAAAATAAATGTTTTTTACTAAACTTTAAATATAGAATTCAGGTAATAATTCTCTATATCTAAAGTGAATCCTAATATGTTCTTCCTTCTCCATATCATAAACTACAAGGATAAAGTAGTATGCCTACCTTGCCCTGTTGCACTCAAACTTGATTATTTCTGTATTTGATCATCTTAAACCCTGTTGACTCCATTTCCCAATGGATTTTCCTTGTTGTTCCAACCAAACCAATTCATAAACCAAACTCTAAACTCTTATAACTGGCCTAATATCTAATACAACAAAGTTAACTCTTATAGATAGAGCCCTCATGAAGCTGGTAAGGCTAGATTCCAACCTCCAAAGTAGGTTTGTGGTTACCTCTACAATTATTTCTCAGCCTTAGTAAATTACAGAGTGCTACACTTTTAACATAGTAGCATTTGTTCTATTACAAAAAGATAGTGAAGGGAAGGAGTAGCCAATTGCATGTTTTAGCCAAGTTCTGAGAGATATTGAATTGAAATAAAATAATTTGGAAAAGTAGACATATGCCCCAGTTAAAGATCTGAATGCTTTTCAGATTTGCGTCCTACAGTCAAAAGTAGTCGCCTATGTCCCTGCAACTGCTGTGAAATATATTCTCATACAAGGTGACAGTGAAGGAAAAAGAGGCAAATATATTACCAAGGTTCAAGAGTATGACATGGATATCAAACCCACTAAGCTGATCAAAGGGAAAGGATTGGCTAAGATATTATGTGAGGCTAATTTCCAATCATTGGGCATCAAATTATTAGCCAACTAAGAAGGAGAAAGTAAGTATGAAGAAAGGAAAAAATACATTGAAACCTAAACACAAAAGATCCAGGTGAAGTACTTGGTCTTAGAGTGGTACAAATATCTTTTCCATTATTTACTTTTTTTCTGAAATTACCATTGGATTTTAACAAAGTAAAATATAAGGCCCTAAGACCGTAAGCTCAAAATTTTGTTATATCAAATGGTAAAATATATTGCCAAAGGATATGGTTGGAATCTTGTTATTATGCCCAGTTGAGGATGAGATTCCTAAGGTGATTGATGAGTTTCATAGTTTTGTTTATGGAGGAAATCACCATTGGAGGACCATGGCTCATAAGATTCTCAAATTTGGTTTTTATTGACACACGTTATTTGGTGACGTTCATGCATATGTTAAGGCTTGTAAAAAAATGCCAAATTTTACCTGAGAAGAGGAGGTTGGCACCCCTCCCTCGGATCCATGTCTTTGTAGAAGAAGCCTTCAAAAAATGGGGGTTATAATTCATTAGAGAAATACACCCACCATCCAACGGTCAACACAAATGGATACTCACAACAACAACTTATTTTAGTAAGTGGGTGGAGGCCATCACAACCATGAATGCAACTGATACAATAGTTATCAAGTTTATGGAGGAGAATATCCTTTCTATATTAAGTTGTCCAAGGAATATCATCACAAAAAATGCTCAGGTATTCAAGTCATCCAAGTTTATTAATTTATGTCAGAATTATAATATCATTTTGGGACACTCCACCACTTATTATCTAGAGGGTACTGGGAAAATTTTAAGGATGGAAACTTATTTTAAAGTTTAGAAATCTTAGAGAATCTTACTTGTCCCTAATATGCAAGCTATAAAATATTTGGTGATTTATCTGTAAAAATATTCATATTTCTAATGATTTTATATATAGTTTCTATAAAATTTTGGCGATATTTAAGCTAAAATAATTGTATATTAAAAAAAATGGCAAATCACTTCTAGAAAAAAATAGAAATTGGCGAATATTTTTTTTTTAAAGCATGGAAAATTAGTCCACCTGCGAATATTATCCCCTAAAATAATCCATGTCAAGGAATGGATTAGCCGATTCTTCAAAGAAAACCTTAGTCAAAATTCTAAATAAAACTATAGCAGAAAATCAGAAAATTTGGGACTCACAACTAAAATTTGCATTATGGGCTAATAGAGTTACTACTAAAATATCAACTGCAAAGTATCCTTTCGAGCTGGCGTATGGAACAACTATGATTTTTCATGTCCAATTATCTATGACAATGCCCAAATTCTTATATAAAGTTGAGGAGGAGCCAAATTCTCTAACCAGGAGAGTAATTCAACTGGTGGAGCTACAAGAAAATAGAGGGAAAATCACTCAGAATCTGACACAATATTAGGAGAAAATGAATGCTCTGTTTGACATAAATGGAAACGATAGACTCTTACAACCATGAGATTTAGTGCTCAGGTGGGATTTTAGGAGAGAACATAAAGGAAAGCATGAGAAATTTGATCCCTTATGGTTTGGACCTTTCAAGATATCTCAAACAAAAGGAAGCAACACACTCTTGCTAGAAAACTTAGATGGTGAAGTGCTTGAGTTGCCTTTAAATAGGCAATTTCTCAAGCTCTATTTTCATCATTAAGGAAGTCCACTTTCATCCACTGTATATACCGGTGATCCACTGTACATACCATATATGCTTTATGTTCTTACTTCTTTTTTTTATGCACCCGAATAAAATGATTCCATGCCCAATGGATAAGGCACTAATTTGCAGGTTCTCAATGCATTGTTTGTAATTAACTATCCCTACTTGGAGCCAATGTTGTTCTTTTTTTTGTATTCTTTTATTCATATCAGATGGTCCCATATTCACCCTGGTGCAGAGGAGGACAAATACACCTAAGTTGGTAAAAGGAAGAAAAATGACATGTTGGCTGTGTAGTAATCAACCTCGAGAAATGGCAATAGTAGAGAAAAATTTATCTTTGTGGGTGCAAAAAATGAAGATATGGAGGAAAATGGAAAGTATGGCCCTCACTTAAAATTTGAACAGGTGTCAGGCAGATCATCATTCATCGCAGCCTGACTAGTCTCTGAAAGCATGACGGGGGGGTACTGGCATGACTAATATGTCGGCACCATCCCCTGGAAGATAAAAGTAAACAACGATAATCAATAAAATCAATGGCCCAGATTAACTCCAGGGAGTCTCGGGTGAATCCTAGCTCCAGTTCATCCACCTGTCAGAGAGAGGTGGGGACCACACTTGCCATGCCATATTCTGAGATTTCATCAACATCAGCAAGTGAGCACTACAGGTAAAGGGTAAAGTTATCCCCTCCATGTGTCAGCCAATCACCTTTCGCCACTTTTCACCCCCTATGAGCTCACCTTACATCATGTTATTGCTTTTTCCAACCTACAAAAGCCTGAGCTATAGCCATTTGAATTAAAAAAAATATTTCTCACAATAAAACCCTCCTGCATCTCCATTGGTCTATGATGTCGTTCACCTATCAGACAAGTCTAGAGCTCCCTCAACGTCATTCTTCTGAATTTCACCCATTCAATCAGGTAACCCACAAGCCTTCTACTTATAGTTTTATCCTCATTCTCAAAATGAAGAAACTTTCACCTAAAATGCCCAAAGCACAAGAAGCAAAACCCTCATCCAACATTGAACCACTCATGGACACAAAATCTCAAATCTACGACCCACCATGCCCCTACCACCTATCAAAACTTTGGTTCGACATGTTTGACCGCCATCTCAAGGGAGAAGACCCATTTAGGGTAGTGGATTCGAGGTTGTACAACCAAATTTCACCATATGTCTATCATTTTCCACAGTTTGTTTCATGGCTTGTCGTATCCTATGTCAAAGATACAAATTTCTTTGTATCACCTACCAGAGTGAAGATCTTGGAGATAACCCCAAAACTGATTGAAAAGGATCCGATGTACCTAGTTTCCTCCAACACTGATAAATTCACTAAAACCACCCTATTCTATAGTTATAACGCTTTCCCAGATGGGGAGAAACATTGTTTATAATAGATGATTTTGGCTCCTGCTCTCCAATCCCTTCATACTGCTAACACTTTCCATATACCTACCTTTAGAGACATTGTCCAGCCCATCCTCATAGTAATTGCCCAACTATTTAGGGAAGATGATTCCAAAAATTTCACAAAGCTTCCATCGGGTTTCTGAGAGTTATGATGCATCCAGATCATATTTTTTATATTCCTTCTTTCCTAGACGAGTCCATCAAATTCTAGCTGCACCATTTCTCTATCACTTCATTTTCATATACTACTCCATTCTATTTTATGTGTTCATATACACCCAAGTAAGTGAATTTGAATATGTGGGTCTTAGTCTCATGGATCCACCCAAACAATGAAAGTATGTCTTTTACTGAGATGCTGTTGTCCAGAAGAAACCTAACAATGATGGTTATTCTCAATTCATATCCAATTATATGTCTACTACTTACAAAATCATCCATAATGTCGCCCCCAAGAATTATTCCCTAACAAAACCAAATCCTCCAACTCAGCAAAGACACTAGGGTGGGTTACCAGTACTTATTTGAGGATTACACTGAAATTAGGGTTTATAAGTGTGAGCTCCCTCCTTACTATTTACCTGTCTTTATGTCCATGAGAATATTTTCCCTATAATTCATTAGATAGAGTCTACATGTTGATCATATTCACTTTCTTCCTGCCAAGAAATGATATATGTTCAAATTGGGAAAGCGTATAGGTCCTTTCATTGTAAATACCAGGTAAGCTTTTTAGGCAGTTGAAAATTTGTTAAGGGAACTGAACTTTGAAATGGGAGACATTTGGCACTATGACCCCCATGGAATCATTTCAAAGAAAATGAAAAGCATTAATGCCTCATCCTATGATCATGAATATAGGACAGAAGTTGAGTGGAAAGCTAACTTTGATTTATAGCATACTAATACAGAGATGGAGATTAAGACTCCAACTGCAAAGGAAAAGGCACAAAAGAGAAATGTGGATGACACTGGAGATATGAAAATGGAATATGTTCCCTCCAACAAAAGAGAAAAAATCCAAGAAGTGGCCAATGAAGAGATTGAAACCAGGTTAACCGAGACAAAGCTGGATCAGCCAGGTTTCCAGATGACCTTAGAAGACCCACTTCAAGATTTGCCTATTCATCTATAGAAGTAGCACTTATGATTTCTATTGGGAGCTCAACAATGACACAATCTAGTTGGGCTACAGGGAAGGATATAGAGGAAAGTAACAAGAATATTAGAGAAGAGGTGTAACAACAACTAATATCACATTCGGTCTGCTACTAGCCCAAACTTCTAGCTTCCTTGGAATTGGAGAGGAATCAAATGAAATTTTAGTTGCATCAGCCCTCGGCGCAGTCCCTTCCATGAGGCTCACAGTTTAGGACTACGGATGTATCTCTTGACTTGACTACATTCCCTCTGCCAGAAAAAATAAATTTTCATAGACAGGTGGGAGAGATGCTTTATAATGAATTCAGCTAAAATACTGACCATCGGAAATAATGAGAAGTTGCTGGAGAAGGCTAACATGAAGCTAAAGAAAGAGAGAGCTAATTCTAGAGCTCTACATTTACAAAATGAGAATTTTAAATAATTGAATGTCAAGTTAGGTGTGAACCCAGAAGACAAAGTTGTGATAGAGACTCTTATCCAGAGTTCACATGTCGAGATCCAAGAACTAAGGCATAAGTTGAAGATGCCTCATAGTGAACATGTGAAGTCAAAAGAATTAGCCCAAGTGTAAGGAGAAAAAACTATTCTGGCCAAAGAATTTATAGACAGAAACAAAAAAGTAGTGGCCCTCAAGAAACAAGTTGCAAAGCTCCAATAGAAAATTGATTCTCATATTTGTGCAGTTCTTGTGCTAGAGAATCTGCAAAATACTACCAAGAAGCTCACTAAGACCCTCAATGAGATGCTTCTCTCTAAAGGAGAACTCAAGAAAGTGTAGGTGGATCTCGATAGTGCCCAGCATGTCATCATACAAAAGGAGAAACAGTTGGAGCCTGCAAAGACTCATGTAAAGCTAATCAATAAAAATCTACAGACAACAAACCGAGAAATTATTGAACTAAAAAATAGGCTTAAAGATAATATGCCCCTTCTATAGTTAAAACAATTTATATGTGATGAAATAATAACAGAAGTGAAGAATAACTAGGAGAATATAACCTTGATGGCAGAGAAAAAAATTGCAATCAAGGATTATGAGTTCTTTATCCTAGTTTCCAAGGAGGAGGATGTAAGAAAGTATGATACAGCTAAAAAATTCATCCATTATATTAATAAAAACATAGATAGTGAGTTGAGGTCCATAGACTTGGTAGAATGGGTAACTACAATCTTGGAGGTCTCCAACATGATCCAGAAGCAGGGTACTAGAGCCAAGGCCAAAGAATTTTTGGGAAAGGTGCTAAAGGATGTAGCTACATTTGATTTTGAATGCGAGCATAGGGTTAGAGTTGGAATGGCTAGTTGTTGGGACCTTGTAGGACCATTGATCCCATTGGAGTAATACAATCAAATTCTAGTAGAGGCTAAGTGAAAATTTGACTCCTCCCATGAGAATACCTCCTCCTTAAAGAGAAAAACAATAGTGAACTATCTCCATAATTCATTCTCATTCCATGGTTTTATCCTTCTTTAAGTAAATCCAATGAGGATGGTTCTCTCAAACAATAGAAATCACCTAGAATTATGCTCACATAAGTACATATTCTTCCCCAATTCAAGTTAGCAATAGCATACAAGTGCCATGGTAAAGGAAAGACAATATGGCAATGATTGAGCATTGCTAACAACTTGAATCACAGAAGTAATGGTGAAAATGAGGTGAAAGATAGTGGTTTCCACTAAGCCCCTTAACGCTTTCATGCATGGTTCCTTTTGAAACATGACACTCCTACAAGTCCATTGATTGTCCCTTAATAAAGTTTGACCTCATCCTTTAGAATTAGGGAATTCAGCTTATATATTTTTGAAAAAGGTATATCATGCACGCTTTTGAGCTTAGGTTATATCAAATCATGTCTTTAGGTTTATATCATTCCTTTATGACTTTGGGTTAGGTATAATTTATTGATTTAGCCTGGTCACATTTCCCTCTCAGGGATTCCCAATTCCCTATACTCTTTATTCAGTTGTTATTTTAATTTTATCAATAAATGAAAATATATATGCATTCCACATAAGCGAGATATTTTACCTTTAAAATTTATAATCGCTTCAGCATAAAACACAATGACTTTCCAAACTAATATATCATATGTACACATACATTGTAGAACTTGACGATTAGACTAGAGTATTACTGATCTAATATTCACCCTATGAGTGACACCAGTTAAATATTTATTTAACAAAAAGGTATTACATACTCATGTGTCGATGTGTGTGTTCTGTGTTATTAAGCAACAGATTGATCAGATTTCCGATACACAGATATTTAAAAGGGAAGACAGCAGATAAATTTAGTAAGCAACCATAAAGACACAAGCTATTTTAATAAGGAGTTCACCCTATTCTCCAGGGCTACGTCTTCGGTCCAGCTTTCAGTGGTGGCCTTGTTTTATTGGGTCTTTGAGCAGAGAATTACAATCCAGGAACTCAAGGTGAGTTCTCCTAAGTAGGTTTGCTTGGCAGGGTGGTTCCTTGGGTTTCCCCAGCCACTAGAGTACACAGACTCTTCTTTTTCCTACTAGCTCTATGACCTTCTGGTCTACAGTGGAAGGAGCCAAATGTGGTGCTCGATCCAGACAGATTCCTCTATGGGATGGCTTGAATCTCTCAAGCTTTGATGCTCGATGTTGGCACTAGTCAACTTGGCCCTCTGTCAATCTCTGCTTTCGCTTAACTACCTCTTCTCTAGGTTCTATCTCTCAATGTTCAATTGTTCCACACTATCCATTCTGTTTTGTTGTTCATGGCTTTTAGCCATTCGAACTCATGCCCACTCAGTTCCTCTTCTTCCTTTCTCGATTCACCTTCTGCAGTTGCGCTTGGGGTTCCCTGTTCGGCGTCAGCATGAACGCTCAGGGAGTGGCCATGTGTCCTCATCGGAACCGTGCCAGCCTGCTCGTCAGTTCATCTCTTCAGTTATGTCGTGGATGCATTCTTCCTCCACCGTGGCGGCCAAATGGATTCCAAATCCCTTTAGAACGCGGCTCAATTCCCTATCGATTCCACTTCCCCCATCAGGTGCAATCTCAGTCGTCCGATCTAGGCCCCTCCAGATCCAATGTCATACGCACGTCCCGTGTGGTTGACTTGCTCGACTGATAGCACGTGATCAATGACGGTTTTCTCTCACTTCTGCCAGCATGCATCGATCGTTGAGTGGGATCACTCTGCTCTCCTCCAAAATTGTTTACCGTTTGAGGGCACCCCGATCAATACCGTCGGTTTTCCAAAGCTTGGGTCCCACCTTCATACGTTAGCGCCTTTTGTTTCTTCACCCGCGGTTCTTCGGCTCCCAATGCGACCAAGGGCTTAAGGCTCCTCCATTTTGGGTGCTAATCACGCATCGAAAATCACATCCTTTTCCGGATCCGGGGCTCCTAGGGGCTACTTTGACCTCCTGCATAGTCTCCATGGGCCTCGGTCAACGCACTTTGACCGAGGTCCTCGTCGTTCCACGCTGGCTGCCATTGCCACTGGTTCAGGGTGTTTTTGATGTTGTTTGGATTCTTTGAAGATTTGTTTCGTCCCAACATAGTCATGGTTCCTTGATAGTCTTTTATGGATCCAATTCGAATCACGACCTTCCCACTGAAAGAGCTTTTGGACCACCAAAAGTTGGTTTCTTCAAGCATCAACTAAGTGAGGAAACTGTTGTCTCACTTGCCCAATCTCAATCCACTTCGCACTGCTCGACTTCAAACCTTTAAGCCCAATCCTGAGGTATTCCACTTGTCCACTACACATCGTCCTTACCTTCCTGTCCAGCACTGTGTCTTCCCGTAATTCATTAAGACATTCAGGTAGCAGGTCATCAACATAAGGTAATTGAATCTGCTCTTTAGGGTCCTCAAGCATTGAAGGTTTAAACAACCTCAAGCAATCTACATTCACGACTGAGTAGATGTGCATGTAAGCTGGTAGATCAAGGAGAAAATCATTTTCACCAATCTTCTGAAGTATCCTGAAGGGTCCATACCTGATAGGTTTTAGCTTTTTACTTTCACCTTGCATCCTGTCCTTGCTGATATACAGCCAGACTTGGTCTCCAACTTGAAAACTATGCTCCATCTGATGCTTATCGTGCCTAGCCTTGTACTTGGCCTGGCTCTTTTCCAGTTATTCCTGTACTGCCTGGTGGATCTCCTGGATCTGTTGAATGAACCTAGTTGCCTTGTCCACATTGTTAACACCCAGGTTGTCCTCTTTGACTCCCAAGAGGATACGGCCGGGGTAACCACTAACCAGGCTTTGGACTGCCGGTCCTAGCCTACCAGCAGTCAGAGAGGGCTCTCTCTATATGGTTTTTATGATCTTAGGCTAGCTATTGAGTACAGAGGGTTTTGTTTTTTTGGTGAGGAGAGAATGGTCTTAAGCAGGGAGGCATGCGAAGCGCGAAAGGTTTAGAACATTGGGCATGGAGTCAAGGATGTGGACTGAAGAATGTGTTTTCTTTGGCAAAGCGGAATACAGAGCAGGATAGCTACACATGGACCAATATTGAAGCTTGAAATGAGATGAGATGGAGGTCAGGGAGTGAAAGACAGCTAAGTAATTTTCATTCGTGCTGACAGAGGGAACGGGAATGAATATCCTATAGGAGCAATTACTTGAATTCCTACAACAATATTCATACACGGAGGAAACTAGTGCAAATATGAGCCTAAGAGGAATTCATATTATAGGCTAGTTTAGAAGACAAACATAGA
Source organism: Pinus taeda (assembly GCA_000404065.3). Lineage (NCBI taxonomy): Eukaryota > Viridiplantae > Streptophyta > Pinopsida > Pinales > Pinaceae > Pinus > Pinus taeda. Next base: position 164,574 of record APFE030299448.1, read on the forward strand.
GAAACAACGAGAATTGAGCACAGAGTGTTGTTAAACAAATTCTGAGCTAGTCTTCTTTCTGTTGTCTAGATCATGACACAAAGGTGATATAAGCATGTTAAAACTGAAAACAGAGCCAAGAAAGAGAAGAGGAAACTTATTGGTCCATGAGGAAACACGAGAGTTCTGTAGTCTCAGTCTTCAGCCATCAAACACACATGCAGACAGTCCAAACACCAATTTTCCAGCAAGCTCTGTCTATTAAATGTCTTAGAGCGTACACAGCAAGCCTCACAATCAGCCTGTCGATCAAAAAAAACTCTCACCCTTTGAACAGTACATAGGGAGGTTTTTATAGAAAAATTTACAGACTTAGATCTGTGGATAAGATCTTAAGGAAAATATCTCAAAATATCTATCAAATCTATTTAAACAAATCTGAACTAAGACAGTGTTTTCTGCTAAAAGTAAATGCATGAACGACTGTCTGGGCTGAGCTGGGGCAGCTGGCGTTTTGGAGTAAATATCTTAGGCTGCGCATGAGGCAGCAGTCTCAAAAATGGATTAAACAGTGATCCTGGAGCTGTGCGCTGGCCGTTTGGTCATAACTGGGTAATAACTGCCCAGGAATCCTTTAGGCGGTTCCATAAAAGATTTTTGTCTTTTTGGATTGAGGCGGTGGCTGCCTGTCCCTTCAGCTTGATGAGTTTCCCTTCACATCCAGGCTGCTGAGGTTCAGGCGGTGCTGAGGGGACTTGTTGAAATTCACCGTTTTCATTTTCATTTTTATCGGGCCCGATCATCTCGACTACACCACAGAACGCCCAGTTTTCCTCAAGAATGTATAGGAAAGGAGCCCAATACTCTGTGTTGGCGAGCTGCCAGAAGAACTTCGGGTGAAAACAATAACATCTGCTCCTAGCCTCATCGTGCTTGTTTTGAAACCATTACCATATTGTCCAATCGTAGTATTTGTGTTCTTCATGGAGTATCCCAAGCTCATGCACCGCCGGATGCATTCAGGATTCATACCCCCTCCATCATCCTGAAAAAGTAAAGCATGGCTGTAATCTCATGGGTTAAAAATTTGGTCTGCGGTTGCATTAGAATGAAGAAATTTGGGGTGTACACGAACATGGTCCATTCCACCTGTTATAGTTCTTTTTTGTGTAGATTGAACATCATAATCCCCTGCTCTCCAAAACTGGTGATTTTCTCGGGCAAGAAATACAGACTTATTTGGCATAGAAGAGATGACTGGACGTATGCCTGTAGTTTGATCATTTGCTATCAATGCCTGACTTGTTGTAGAATATCAGTATTATTCTGGATTTGCCGTATCAATTGGCCTGACGAACTGGGATTGCTGTTCTCCCTGCCTATTCATTATCCGATCATTCTCTTGCACTGCTTGGCTGGACCTAACATCTTCTCT
>APFE030299452.1:754-28671 GCA_000404065.3 Pinus taeda
TAAATAAACCACTTAATAAATAATAAATAATAAAAATAATACAAAATAATAAGTAATAATAAAAATAATGAATGATAATAAATAAATCATAATAAAAATAATAAATAAATAAAAAAAATAAGTAATAAAAATAAAAATAGTAATAACCATATTAAAGCTCTAATAAAAGAAGGAAATTATCAAAAAAAAGGGAAAGAGAAACAAGAAAGCTAAAAAAAATCAAAGAAAAGTAAAGAAAAAGTAGCATGCAGACACATGGAGGGTGTGCATGTGGTTCCCCTTCCAATGTTTTGTTCTATTTAAAGAATGGTGAGGAGGATGGGAGGGGTTCCATCATTCGGAGGTTCTATCTTTCATTCTCTTGGGAGAATGGTATACTAAGACTTAGAAATACTGGCAGTAGTCGTTGATTGAGGGCTCGGGGGTGGCCAGTTGTAGCAGAATCCTGCGCAATTGAGCCTACGGTTGGGAGGAGAGTTGTCCCCAAAACCCTGTTGTGGTAAGCCTATTTCTACCACAAGTAAGCTCAGGTAAGCGTTTAAATTTAATGTTAATAAGTTAATTAGATATCCGTATTTTGGGCTGTTACAAAGTTTTCAAATGACTGATTTGGGCTATGTTCATTACTATCTTGGTATTGAAGTAACCCAACATACGAAGTCCATATTTCTTTCTCAAAAAAAATACATTGGAGATCTATTGAATAGGTTTGGCATGAAAGAATGTAATCCTCTTACTACTCCAATGGGAAAAAACTTAAAGCTCACATATATTGAAGGAAAAGAATTTGAGGATGCAACAAAGTATAGACAGCTTGTAGGAAGTCTCAACTACCTAACTACTACCAGACTCGACATTTTGTTTGTTGTTGCAATCCTCTCTAGGTTTATGAAAAAGCCTTGTGAAAGACATTGTTCTGCTGCAAAAAGAGTTCTAAGGTACTTGAATGGAACCCAAGACTTTGGAATCAAGTATACACAGGTGGACGACTTCAGTTTGATTGGATACTCTGTTTCAAACTTCGATGAAGACAATGAAACTGGGGTATCTACTTCAGGATATGTTATGAGTCTTGGATAAGAAGCTGTGGCATGGAGATCACGCAAATAATCAGTTCCAACAGATTCCACAATAGAAGTAAAATATGTGGCAGCAGCTGAGGCAACAAAAGAAATTGTGTGGCTCAGGAAAATTCTTGAAGATTTGCAGGTAAAACAAGTACAATCAACTCCACTCATGATTGACAATACCTCTGTAATAAATTTGGCCAAGAACCCAAAGTTCCATGATCGAATGAAGCACATCAATACTAAATATCATATGGTTCGACATCATGTTGAGGCCAAGACAATCCATCTCCATCATTGTTCCACTAATGAGCAATTGCAGACATCTTCACCAAAGTGCTTGGAAGAGAAAAGCTTGAACAATTCAGAATGATGCTTCGACTCACCAACATCCCTTCAGATTAAGGGGGGGAATGTTGACACCTAATCATCAGGATTGGGTGAATAAATAGAATTGATGTAAATAAATAATAAGAAATATGAACATTCATCGTGAGATGAAGTGAAAAGTCTCCCTCATGTATATAATAAAGACCTACCCGAAGGAATAATATGAATTAAATTTGTGGATTTACTACCTGGTCTAACATTACTTTTGCACAAATTGAGGCAGGTCGTTTAAACCTCCACAACTATTTTTGTAATAATCTATTTTTAGTTTTATGGTTGTAGTATTTAAACACCTCTCATGCATTTAGAGACGGTCTAGAATTTTATTAGAAACTCTCTTCAAAACATGCACTTCTGTCCCTTTGAGGAAGTTCTGGTGAAATATATGGAACATGATTTATTTTTATCTAACTTAGCATCTTCTACTAAAATTGCACTTTTGTACTCTTAGATGATGTTGAATGGATTGAAGAAAGATCAATATTGCTGAAACACATGAGTAGGACGTACTATAAATGGTACATTTATCTCATAATCCTTTTTACTTATGTATTAAGAAATCATTTCTTTTCGAATTGATTATGTATGAAAGTATGAATTTTGATTATCGTTATTGCACTTTTGTATGATGACGATCTTTATTTTATGTAGAATATATGAATAATTCTTTATGCAATATATCTTTCACAATCATTTCGGCTAAATTTTTATAAGAAACAATTATTTTTATAACAGATTCACTTCTAATCACAATTAAATTATATTTATTACCAATTGCTTTTAGAAATTATTATAGATTGCATATATCATGTTAATCCTAGGTATATTTATAATTAGATAGTTCTTAAATTAGAATAATATGCGTTGTGATTAATTAGTTTAGATTAGATTACTTTTAGCTTAGACATCACTTTAAAACATCATACATCACCCCATTAGCACAAGCATTAATAGATTGGGAAACTGGTCCCATTATCCCCAGTCGGAGCCACTACACCAAACAGAAAAGGAGTTGCCAACCAAGGTCCGGACCGGGTGGTTTTCCCCCATGTTGAGGCAATTATTTTCGAGGCTTCAACACACCAATGGCCTTGGTGATGGTGTATGGCCCATATCGAAGTGGGCAAAGTTTGCAGTCGGATTCAGCAAGGCGGTCCTTCTGCAAATGTAACAAAACTTTGTTGCTGACATGGAACTTGTGCAACACTCGATGTTGATCATGGCACTGCTTGTGCTTAGCATTGGCTCTTTCCAATATATCATGGACCAGCTAGGGGATGTGTGGAATATGCTCAATGAAGTTGTTATCCATTTCATATTTGGACTAAATGTGATTTGAATCTACCTGAGTAGCTACAAATGGTATGGCCACATCAATGGGGCATAATGGTTGAAATCCCAGCCCTACCTGAAAGGGATTATGGCTTGTTGAGATGTGGAGAGATTTGTTATAACTATGTTGGACATAGGGGAGACTCTCATCCCACGTGCGTGGATGATTCTAGTTGTACATGCACAGAATGTGTACAACCATCTTGTTGACAGCCTCTGTTTGGCCATCAATTTGAGTATGGAAAGTCATGGACTTAGTAATTTTTGTATCCAACATCAACTAGAGACTTGACCAAAATGCACTTAGGAATCTGTTGTCTCGGACTGAGACAATAAAAGAAGAGCTTAGCAGTGGCCTCTACTGTGATACTCTTCTCACAGGCTACCATGATGACCATCTTAGAGAATCTGTCGACGGCCATGAAAATGCAATCAATGTCGTGCTTAGTAGAAGGAAGGCCCAACATGTAATCCATGGAGATAGATTCCCAAGGCTGGATAAGAGTAGGTAGAGGAGTATACAGGCTTTGCTTCTTGATGGTTGGTTTGGAAATGTCACTTGTGATGTAGGATATAATGTACTTCCAAACATCCTGATGAAGTTTTGTCGAATAAGAATACTTTTGTAATACCGCCATTGTTTTCTCTACTCTGAAATGTCCAGCGACCCGATTGTAGTGCAGCTCCCAAATCATCTTGGCATGCTCACTTGAAGGAACACAGATGTGTTCCATGTGGAATAATAGTGCATCCTGAAGGTGAAAATTTGGAACTTGTTTCCCTTCTAGGAGTGTCTGGTATATGCTACTAAATTCCGGATCACTCTTGTAAAGATGCAGCCACCCCAATGTCTCGTGCCCATAGGATTCAAGCATAGTGATCAATGCTATGATCGGTGGTTGGCTGAGGTAATCAGCGACATTATTGGTTCTACCCTTCTTATACTTAATTTTCAAATGGAATTGTTGTAGATAAGTGGACCATTCCGAATGGTGATCATTCTAACAGTTCCCTTGTGTTTGTATGAACTATAGAGGTTAGTTGTCTGTGTGGATGATCGTTTCCTTCCCCGGAATGTAATACTTCCATTGATGGTAGGCCTGCACAATGGAACACATTTCTTTGTCATATGTGGGGTACTTTTGGACTATGTTAGAAAGTGTCTCATGGTGGTAAGCCACTAGATTCCCATGTTGAGTAAGAACCACACCAATAGCATAGTCAAAGGCATCTATCTCAATCTCAAATGGTTGTTGCAGGTCTGGTAATGTGAGACCTCCTGTAGAACAAAGGTGATTCTTCAACTTAGAGAATGCTTGTTGTTGGATTTCCCACCAAAAGAACTTTTCTTTCACTTCTTCCTTGGTGACTTGACTTAAAGGCCAAGCGATATGAGAGAACCCCAACACGAACCTAGAGTAGAAATTGGAAAGACAGAAAAAGTTATGGAGCTCCATTAGAGTGGTTCAGGCTGGCCAATCCTAAATGACTTATATTTTGGATGGGTCCACATGTACACCATTCTCATCAACGATGTACCCCATATGTTGAACCTGTGTCAGGCCAAAGGTGCATTTCTCCAAGTTAGCACACAAATTGTGTTGTCGCAAGGTTTGAAGGACCTGTCGAATATGGTGGAGGTGCTCTTCCCAAATTTGGTTGAAGATCAAGATGTCTTCTAAATAAAACACCACATATGCATTGGTGAAGGGTTGCAAGATGTCATCCACCAGTCTCATGAAGGTTGCAGGGGCATTCGTCAATTCAAATAGCATGACCAACCATTCGAAGAGGCCCTCCTTGGATTTGAAGGCAACCTTCCACACATCAGAGGGTTCGATAAGCACCTGGTGATAACCTATCTTCAAGTCAATCTTGTTGAAATATTCCCCCCCCTTGATCTGGTCCAGAAGATCATCAAATTGCAGGATCAAGTACCTATTCGGGACAATGATCTTGTTCAGTGCCCAGTAGTCAATACAGAGCCTCTAGGTCCCATCCTTCTTTTGTACCAATACAATCAGGCTCCCACAAGGTGATAAGATTGGCCTTATGTGCCCTTTCTACAATAGTTCCCGAATCTTCCTCTTGATATCATCATTCTCCATAACAGAGCATTTATAGATCAGTCAATTGGGCAATGGTGCGCTCGAGGTCAAATCGACGGAGTGCTTGAATTGACAGTACAAAGGTACATCTATGGGTGAGGCAAAAATATCCCTATACTCCTCCACGACCTTGTCCATCTACCATTGTTGTGCAAAGGAGCCCTACCTGAAATCCATGGCCACAACCTTCTTCTTTCCCTGGGGGGGAATCATAAGGAAAATAAATTTTATGGTCTGGTAAATGATCTTACTGCATTGCTTTGTAGTGATCAAAGAGATGGCGATAGGCAAGGCTACCTCTAGTATCTTGTACAACTTATTGGAAAAAGTAATAATCACATAGCGAGGTTTAAACCCATATACAACATGTCACTTCCATAATTATCATTGTCCTAACAAAAAATTAGAAACTTCAAGAGGAGAAACATCACACAATACCTCATCCGTGAAGGGCTTGATGTTGTAGGAAAGGTGGCATTGCTAGCTAATTCGAAGATCTCGTCCTTAGTGAAGCCACCCGATGGTGTATGGTTGTGGATGTGTGTTATAGTATTTAGGGCCAGTTGCTTCATAACCTCTACTGAAATGAGGTTCTTTTGGCTCCCGTTGTTGACAACGAACTGCAGCAAAGAACCCTTCACCCACATTTATGAGTGGAAGAGGCATTCCCCCTCCTCTGGATCTTCAGGCTCAATCTTCTGGATCTTGGTGGTGGCCATGATAGCACTAGGCTCTGTATCAATTATTTTGTTCCCATTTTCAATTCCGTTATTGGGTTTTGATTCAGATTCAAAACCTACATCTAATTTTGAAGCCTTCAGCTTGACCACTAGTGATTGCTTGGCATGACACTCACTTGTATTGTGAGTGGAGCTCTTATGGAACTCACACCATTTTCCTATGCCCTTCTTTGTCTTCATGGTGTTTTTCTTTGCTTACAGCTTCAATGAGATGTCCTAGGTAGCCTCGCCTTGGCTTGGTCCTTTGTTCTGTGGTTTCGGAGCGCCTTTTCCTTGCTTTGGATTCACATATCCAAAGTCTTACTTCTTTTGTTTAAACTTCTTCTCAATCTTGACAATGCACCGATACATTTTACCGAGTGAGGAAATGTCCAGGAACTCCATCTCATCCTGGTTGTACTTTTGTAGATAGCCACGGTACTTGAGCACCAATTTCCACTCAGTATCCTTGATACCGAGCTTCATGCGAAGGGTATGGAAAATATTTGTGAACTCTACCATATCTTGGTCCCTTCCTTGTTGTACCGTGGTCCACTTTATGTATTTTTGTTCATATCTCCCGACATGGTAATATTTTTCCTTGATGGCGTCTTGGAAAGAATTCCAAGTTGGTGCTACTTAAAACAATGAGGATTCACTCTCATCCTTTTGTTCACAGTAGGTTTCCCACCATTCCTTGACGTGTGGGGAAGCTTTGAGAAGTGCAAACGTAATATTTTCCTAATTGGAAAAGTCATGAACTGAAAAAATATCCTTCCAATAGGTTTAACCATTTACCTATAGCGTTTGCATCTATCAGGCCTTCAAATATGGGAATACGAAGTTAACTTGTACCTTAAAATGGGTGGCGCCTCGAGAGTGGTTTTTGGATGAAGATGCATCGCCTATGGGTAGTCGTTGAAGCATCTGGGAAAAGTTATCCATCATTGCATCCCTTTGTCACTCAAGGGCTTCCTCGAGAAACATTTTAAAAACATCTCCTACCCCCTCATCTTTCTTTTCTTCCGCCATGGGAGGTTGTCGGGTTTTGTGAGGTTGATCTTGAAATGGTTTAACCATATCGAGCCCTAACTCCTTATATGTTGACCTCGTTGGGGACATACAAAGAAAAACAGAGAAAGAGAAGACTACTCTGGTACCACTGATCTGAACTTAAACGGGAATGCAACAACTTACAAATATAATCATAAACACGAAGATACAATAGAAAAACACTTCATTTCATTAATAGAGAAATATTGAACTATGCTTACAAATAGAATGGAAATATAGCTTATCTCTGTGAAGAGTTGTGGTGGTTACATGCCTCTGAACTATGTTACAATGAGGCTCAAGGGACTATTTATTATTGGAAAACATGAGATAACCCTAAACAACCAAAACCCTAACCCCAGGAGATGTAACACCAAGAGTTTGTGGGCCCCATTGGGGTTAGCCGGGTAGCCAACTTCCTAGGTCGTAACTTGGTCATATTATCTCTGTTTGGCACGTATGATACCTTGTTGGAAAGGTCTCTATGAGTACTATAGGTTTCATCATAGGCCCTTGCCTATGGCCATGGGCATGTTGCAGACCCCCAAAAAAACGTTGTTTAGGGGGTCAGAACTGCTTCGGAAGTTCAGGACCCGAAAAACTGCTAAAAATAGTAAATGTTGAAATGAACAAGGAAAAAGATGAAACTAACTGGGGGATCTATGTAGAATAGGCTGGTGGCTACCAATATCCACCTGGATCAGATTATTCCTCGTATTTTTGTAGCATTGGATAACAAGAAGACATATCACCAAGAATCTATTATCGAGATGGACGATAAGCTTTGTGATCAAAATTTTTCCATTTTGATTAACCCTGGATATAATTATAGTTTTGTTATTCCTGACCTAGTGGATAAGTATGGTTTGAATAAAGAAGTGCATGCAGAATCTTGGTTAGTGTAGTTGTCTATAGGTACAAAGAAGAGAGTTCATCATTGGGTAAGAGCTTGTGCATTTGAATTGAATGGTATGCTTACCTCTGCACATTTGAATGTACTTTTGTTGGGATCATATAGTATGTTGTTGGGTATGGATTAGTTGTATATTCATATTACCAAAGTGTATTGTTATGAAAAGGCCATTGAGTGCTTAGATTACTATGGGGAACAAAGAATCTTGCAGGGTAAGAAGAAGGAAACATCAGTTAAAATGGTGATAACTATGCAAGTGAAGTGCAGTTGTAGGAAAGGGTGTGTGTTATTTGCAGTGCATATTTCTAGTGTAAAGGTAAGGAAGTTGAGGACGCAGATGTCTTGAGGAGGTATCCACTTTTACAATAGTTTTAGTATGTGTTCCCGATAGATATTTCAGAGTTGTCACCTCACAGGGAAGTGAATTTTTCTATTGAGTTGGTACAACAGGTAGCACCAAGATCAAAGGCATCATACAATATGAACACGCAAGAGTTAGTGGAACTAAAGTTGCAGTTGAAGGAAATGCTTGACAAAGGATACAATAGGCCAAGTGTATCGCCTTGGGGTGCACTAGTGTTGTTTGTGATGAAGAAGGATGGTACTCTCAGGTTGTTCGTTGATTATAGGCAGTGGAACAAAGTGACCATCAAGAATATGTATCTATTGTCGAGGATTAATGACTTGTTTGATCACTTGAAGGGAGCAGTAGCGTTCTCAAAAATAGATCTAAGATCAAGATACCATTAGGTATGCATCAAAGAAGAGGACATTTACAAGAATTCTTTTTGGACCGAGTGTTGGCTTTATGGGCCCTGACCTAAGTTTAGTGTTAATTATCCAAGAAAATCCCTACACTGTTGGCCCTTTTGGCATCAATCCTGGAGAGGGGACTAAAGTCTCACTCGAAGCAGTATGGGGGGACACAGGAACCAAGTTTTCACACCCTGAAATAGTTGTGATGTCGTTTTATATTTGAACCTTTCCTTTGCACAGACCAATGAGCCCCTTAGGGCTTATCGATATACTTCTCTTATTCGGCTTTGAGACCTTTGCGAAGGTTTGTGATCATCCTTCACGTACCCTAAATAGGCATTTTAGATGCTTATGTGCCTTTTTGATTACCGTTACTTCTGTGTCTACGCAGATTAGCTTAAGTATTGGTTAAATTCAACGTGCATTATGATTATTTTCATGTAAATAGATATTCTTACTTGCATTCATATGACAAAGTAAAACACATAGATTCACGCATCAATATAACATTAAATCATCAACCCTGTATTCAACATAACATAACCACATACATTCATAACAGAAGTAAAATAGCTCATACATAGATATCTCTAGAATAATTCTCTTTATTGATGGTTCATATCTCCAGTGCAGACTCTAACTTCCCTGGACATATAGCTGTAGGGGTCCACGCACTTAACTATAGACTTCTACCTAGGCCTCTACGCACTTAGCTATAGAGCCTCTTCCTACGCTAAGACTCTTCGCTCCTAGCTCTCATAGACCCATTACATCAATCAATTACCCAAAAACTTCCAAGGAACTAAGCTCAACTACCTTACAGTCTTCTAAGACTCCCTTTTTATACATTCCCATGGTCTACGAACCAAGGGTGGATATCATCATGTTGACACAAGCTACCTAACTAAGGGTGGAAACCCTTTTTTACTATTTACATCTTCGCGCTCTACGACCAAAAAATGTGGAGACTTTACATTATTTATACAAAACTTGGGCCTTTAGCCCCAAAACTTGCGCTTTTAACCCCAAAATTGACCCCAGGGAACCCATTCCCAGCAAGTCCCCAATACAAATCTAGTGACTCTCCCTAAGTCACTCGACTGATGTGGAGATCTTATGAAGACCTCCCAGATCCACCTGTACTACTACAACCTCGGCGGTACAATGCATCACCTCCTTCTTAACTTGCTCGGCCAATTTCTCCATCGCTGGTCCTATGCTATCTACCTGTATTTTCTATTGTGTAGCCTGCAGACTGGCCAATTTTCCTTCAATGGAGGCCGTGAGTAGATAGGTTTCCTCTAGCCAAGGCCCCAATCTGGCCTTCAATACTGCCTCCTTGCATTAAGCTACATCCACATGTTCCTTTAGTGCCTTTGCTTCCTGCAGCTTCACCAACCATTGTATGATGGCAACAGTGTGCGTCATCACTTTGACCTTGTTATACCTCTACTACAGCTCCTGTGCCTCAGTTTCTAGCCTTTTCAAATAAGTCTTTGGTTTTTGCGGAACTAATGTGTGATTTCCCTCGTGCCGATACCGAACATGTGGCGGAAGAATCCCTTGCTGATGAATCCTTGTTCCTTATCAGCACTCTTGATCCATGGTACAGAGATATCATTGTCTATCTCCAAACCGAAACTTTTCATCCCGATACTTCACGATCTCAATGCCGGAAAATACGATTCCAATCCCAACCTTACACTATTATTGGAGATACACTTTATCGTCGTGGGGTGGATTCTGTCTTCCGTCGTTTCCTTACTCATGATGAGGCTGAGAAGGTTCTTAATGACTGCCACTCTGGAGCGTGTGGCGGTCATATGTCTGGGTATGCCACAACCCAAAAGATTTTGCGCGCTGGCTATTTATGGTCGTCCTTATTCAAAGATTGTATTACTGTCGTCCAGAAATGCCACAACTGCCAAATTTTTTATCGTAAGATGCACGCTCCTCCTTCTCCTCTCCACCCTATCATTGCCATTGTTCCCTTCGCAAAATGGGGTATCGATTTTATTACATGTAAACCTCACTCGACTGGGGGGCATGCGTATATCATCCTTGCAGTAGATTATTTTACCAAGTGGGCCGAGGCGATGCCTGCAATTTCGGCAGACGGCAAAACTGCTGCGATTTTCATTTTCAATCATATAATTGCTAGGTTTGGTGTCCCCCAAGCGATTATCACTGACCATGGGAGTCATTTTCGAAACATCATGATGAACGAACTTACAGATCAGCTTGGCCTACGTCACGATAGTTCCACACCATATTACCCATAGGCAAATGGTCTGGTTGAAGCAGTCAACAAAGTTCTAGTCACCATGATCCAACGAATCATTGGGATTCATCGGTCGAATTGGAACAACATGTTATTTTCAGCGCTTTAGGCATACCGAACCTCAGTCAAAACATCAACAGGTTTTACTCCCTTTCAACTGGTTTACGGTTTAGAGGCAGTATTGCCCATTGAATGCGAAATCTCGTCATTACAAATTGCTGTGAAATTATTACCAGCCACTTATGAAGAGGAAAAAAGTTTATTATACTTAGTTCAATTAAATGAGAATCAACGCAACGCTGCATTAGCTGTGGAAACTCATGCCAAACGAATCAAATATCAGTATGATCGAAATGTTACACCCCACAATTTTTCAGAAGGCGGCCTAGTTTTACTTTACGATCAAGCAAACGATAAGCTAGGGGCTGGCAAATTCGTACCCATGTGGCATGGTCCGTATATTGTCAAGTGGAAGCTGGCAAAAGGGGCCTATGAGCTAGAATATTTTGACGGTGTCTCTTTAGGTAAACCTAGGAATGGGCTTTATCTAAAGCGATATTATGCTTAAATGGATAGCGTGGAGATTTCATTAGATTAGTTTTTTCTAAGTTGGTGTGTTCGTAGATTAAAGATGCGCGCTTTATTTTAGAGTGTGTTTTCATTATTAGTCCTGCTTATCTTGATTTTACTCTTGATATTGCAGATGTTGACGCCTCTCCAAACATACATTGGTTTCGCTGATGGCACTTGTCGTAGTACACGGAACATCTCTTCTGTAGCCTGGGTTATCTATTCACCCTCTGACAAGTTAGTATCTATGCACGGGGTAAGCCTTGGTCAAACAACGAACAACATTGCAGAATACAATGCAGTGATTGAATTATTATCTAAATCCATCTCATTTGGAGTTCGAAGTTTGATTGTTAACTTAGATTCGGAACTCGTTGTATTATAGCTTAATCGAGTTTATGCCATTAGAAATCCAGTATTATTACGATTATTTTTTAGAGTCCATCTCTTGGAACGAGAATTTGATTACATAGAATATTAGCACATTCCAAGATATTTAAATACATTAGCAGATGCAGTTGCTTCTCGAATGTTAAATAAACATTTGCATTAAATCGAACAGTAAATTTAAAAACATCTCATGAACATGTTTTGCAAGATAACCATAATAATAATATAGCATAGCATAAGAGTGTGTCAAAATATACATCGTCCTCGATCATAGGTTGAAAAACACCTTATGATCGGCAAAAATGATAGTATCAAAAGTCATATCAAAAATGGGTCTACAAAGCAATCATCCTATCACTGGTGATGATCACGATAAGACACCACTGCTCGGGCCACCCTACAAAGGAACCTTCTAAAAGGTCCTGGGACCCCAATCACATAGCGCTGAAGCCGAAGTGGAATGTCATCTATGCTGGTCTCTGGAATATTTGCGGTCAAGTGCTCTAGATGGCTCTCCAACTCAGCCAAGGTCTCTATTGTCTGGTCCTATGGGGCTAGTGCTGTGGTAGCTGGTTGTCTCCGATCATAGGGCTGGAGAGTGGCTGGTCACCGTGGACCCACATCTGCATTTAAAAAATTTTACTATTAGTTTTGGGACGATTGTTAAAAATACAAAAACATACATGTAAAATTAAAATGTTGAAAAACAATTTTTACCTCTATCATCCCATTGCTCTCCTGGTGGAAGAGTCATTTCGGGATCGCCGTGATAATCCATCCCAGCCTATGGAAAATCCTGAATAATGAAAATTTGGTTCTCTAACCAATGGAAATACTCTGGGGTGAATCGAACAATCTCAGTACCCTCATCTAGATGGCGGGCCATAACTGCAACCCATCGCATAACCCGAGGATCACGGAGAAGTCCAACCTCAATAGTGAGTTGCTATGGAACCAGCATCAGTACCCTCTATAGGGAAAAGCTGACAACTAAAAAACCATAACCAAAGTTCTTTAGCTGCCCAATCTTCGCCCTAGTCAATTGGCCCTTCACATTGGCCAATACAGCATCACACCAGTTGAAAATGGTGCCTCGAAAGCAGTCCACTGCCTTGCGCATCTGGGAGCCTGTAGCTAGATGCAATGTCGTGCTCCCACAGAGTCTGGTAACAGTAAAAGCAATGACCTTCAGTTCAGGGTGGGAGATGGTTTTCACATCTATCCGTTTGTCTGGATCCTAGTTATTACAGAACTCTAGTCGGAGACTAGTGACAGATTGGCCACCTGGCCTAGAACCGAACAGAGATAATTGCTCACCTCTCTTAGGCAAGCCAGTCAAAAAATACACGTCATCCAACTTGATTTCGAGCCGGTTGCCACCAATAATGAAGCACTGGTCCTGAATGCTCCACCTGTTTACCATCCACTGCAAAAAGTCTACCTGTGCCCTCATGCCAGGTATGGTCCAAAATTTGAAAAACCCGCATGCTTTCAATGCCTGTAATGAAGGCGGATGGAGTAGTGCAGCCTGATCCACGTCCTAATGCTCTCTTTCCCGCCAAACAAGCATATTGTGTACCTACAATGAAAAATAGGTGGATTAGAAATTTCATTCCAAACTTCTATGGGTCAAAAATGAAGAAACTAGGGTTTGAAATCCGTATTCCGCGGGGTTCGCACCCGTCCCTTTAGAGGCAGTGCGTAGGTGCACACTTCTCCTTAAGGATAGGTGCGACACCCCGACTTTTCTATGTGCACAGAAAAATCGAGGTGGGCAGGGGCCACATTGAGCCCCTGCGCAACTGCCGCAAGCGATTTTTGCCCTAATTTCCCTCTTAAAAATCGAAATCTAAACCCTAAAACGAAATTTCAAACGGATGAAATGCAAGTCAGGGACATTGTGGATTACATGGAGAAGACGGTTCTAAATTCCAGCGGTCGGATTTTGTGCAATCTCCACGGGAATTTTTTTACCAAAAGCTCTTACTTTTTACTCCAAAGGTAAATGGTAAAAATGAACTTGTAAAAGCCCTTTTTATAAGATTTTTTGAATAAATAAATTAAAATTTATTTATTTTTTACTTTGAAAAGGTCATTTTGGTGCATTTTTATTATTTTTTAAACAGATATGAGTAATGTTTGCAGTTTTTGTGCAGAAAATTGGGGATTTAGGTGAAATTGAACATTTTCAACAAAAAACACATGGGAGTCCTCTTTAAGCTCTTTTCAGACTCATAATAAATGAAAATATTGCCGAGTGTTTCTTTGTAGACTCGTTAAAACATAATTACAAAGACGGTCCTTTACAGCTCTTTTCCGACTGTACAAACATGAAAAGATTGCCAGAATTTTGTCGTTTCAAGTTCGATATTGGTAATAAAACGATGTGTTTTTGATCACTTTTTTACTTTTTCAGATTGAAGGCACTAATTATGAAAAGTACTCCTTGATCGTAATGATCAAGCGGTTCTCTCAAGTATTATTTTATACTTTTTTCGGGCTTGGGAGACACAAATTTACGAAAAAGGAGAACCGTGGAGTTTTCTTAAGTTTTTCTTCTGACTCCATAAAATTGAAAAACGTCGAGTTTCTCCTATACTGGACTCATTAAAATTTCACAGTAAAGGACCTGTTCAATTACAAACAGGAACAGACCACTCCTTCTTAGGGTTCGAATTTAAACTAAGTTGGACTCATCCGAAGGATGAGCTTATAATCAAGCAAATGTTATCCTTCTCAAGCTTGTCAAAAATAAAGAGGTACTGGCCAGAACTGGTGGGGGAAAAGAGAGAAAAATGAACTTGTTTGTTATACCTTGTGTTTGAAAAATTGTCCATCACTCTTGAACACGACACTTTTATTCACCTGGGTTGGGAAATCCTTTACCTAACAGTTAATCAAGCCACATTGAAAGTCTTCAGCCGGTTTCCGGGTATTAACTTTGGCTTAATTGTCACCAAGCCATCTGTAGTGTTGTTATGTGTTCAAGAGGTCTGTGCAAATAAACCATTCACCTACAAAATATTTGTCATCCATCATTGACCATCCCTGAGTTAGCTCTTGCCAAATATATTTCTTCAGACTTGATCTATGATTTCGTGTTATGGGCTTGCCTATGACGGATCGCTTTCTATCGACTCCAACTCATTATCTAGAAAGATGATCTAGAAATCATCATTACCTTGGAAGATGCATGCCTCAATGGCAGGTTTCTCGCCTTTGACGACAGGTTGCATCATTGAGCTTCGATCAACAGATTCCGTGACATGTTCGACATCGACTCATTCATTCACATCTCATGGATTGTACTGGGTAATTTGAGGGCCATTGACATTACTAGTGGTTCCTCTCACACTTCTTAACAGTTTACATCATTGACTGGTAATCAAGTGGTTTCTACCATGTTCGACTTCGACACATTCATTCACATGGATAGAATCGTACTAGTTCGGGAAGTAGAAATGAAGACCCTGGATCTAGTTTCCACCATCCAGGCTGCGAGGAATTTTGTTATCATTATATAGTGGACTATTCATAAATAAATGGCTGCACCCATACTGTGTCCATATGTTCCTACTTGTGATGTAATACAAAATCATTCCTGTATCAGAACAATTTTAGATAGTTATTAGAGAATTTTGATCTGAGTATGGGAATGCCTACCTCAGCGATGATATTTTCACATACATGTATTTTGTATTGAATGTTTTTACAGGTTCCGACCGGGGTATCCATAGGAAGATCCTTGAAATGATAAAGTCCTTCACTCTTCTTAGATGATCAAAAAACTATCCTCATCTACTACAAACTTCGCACTTTAGGGGGCAATCTGTTACACACAAAATTGTCACCATGACTTTCTACAGTTTGTGTGATTCCATAAAACACTCATACATACCTCCTTTTCAAGTCTTAAACCTCAGCTCTTCATGTCAAGCCTTGAAAATGGGAGAAAGACCTTAAAAATATCTCAAATCCCAGATTCGCACTTTCTCCTAGCATTGCCTGTGGTGCCGCACCTAATGGTCATGTGTCCTGCGAACCTAACCACTTTGTATATTGAGTAACGGGTGCGAACCCCTATAAAAGTTAAAAAGGTGTGAGTTCATTCTTAAAAACTTATCTTGGGTCACTTCTAGACACTTCTAGAAGGAATATTTCGCTGGCAAGTCCGCTCCACCTTGGTTCATCCATTTCATAACTAAGGGAGCTAACTCCATGATATGAGGTTCTGATCCCATTGAAGGAGAAACTTATCCCTTCAATGGTGGACCTGCAACTTCCTCCATTTACACTATAAATACATGCATTGGGCTGGTTGTAGGGGGGGTTGAAAGCTGAAGATTCTTGAGGGTAAATGATGCTGAAAACTAGACTTCCTTTTTGAGCTTGTGAGAGGAGAGATCACATACCTTTCATGTTATTTGGGAAGTGAGTGAGGCTTGTCAAGGTTAGAGGAGACCCCTGCTGGACCTGAAAGACTTGTGCAAATCAAGGCAAGGGTTTGTAAATTCTTTTTATTAAGGTTAATACAATCAAGTTTATTTTTCCAATGAACTGTCTCTAGTGTTTGTTTTTGGCTCCTTGATCTTCATAATGAACATGTTTTGTTATACGCAGGTATGCTTTGACGTGTGCTTGTTTGTGTATGTAGGTTATTGAATGAGAATTGCTTGAAGCTGTTGGGATAAAACTACCTCAAACAAGTGTTGGACCGACGTAGGGTCTTTTACACTTCTTAGTATTCATTAATGAATTGAAACATGTTTAGAGAGAAATAGGTTTGCTTGTTCTCTTTGTTGCTAGATATCATTAGATACTAGGGAGATCGGTCTTGTCCGCAAGAACGATTTATCCGGCCAACAATCCCATAGTGGAATGGGAAGCAGCGAGGTACAAGAAGTAATCCTGGTTTTAGTTGGGAGGATGCAATAATGGCGCATGGGTCAACACATGTTTTAGAGAATCAAAAGATTTGTCAGCTATCTCATCCCAAAAGAATGGAGTGTTTTGTTTCAACAATCGGGTGAAACCTTTTGTAATCTCGGACATAGTTCGGAATGAAACGACGTAAAAAGTTTTCTTTCCCTTGCAAACTCTGGAGTAGGCGAAGAGTCGAAGGAGGTGGTAACTTGACAATGGCTTCGACCTTCGAAGGATCGACACGAATGTCGGCTTTCGATACAACAAATCCCAGTAATCGACCCGTTTCGATACAGAAAACACACTTGTGCACATTCAGCCTAATCCGATAATGCCTACATCTCATGAAAATGGCTCATAAGTGAGTGAGATGGTCAGCTCTTCGTAATGAATGAGCTGGTAAATCATCAAGATAGGGTTGCACAATGTGCTTGATGTCATGAAACGCATAAGGCATGGCCCTTTGAAAAGTTGCCCCGACGTTCTTCAGTCCAAAAGGTAACTGGCAATAAGAAAATGTCCCCCATGGACAGATGAATGTCATTTTTGGTTGATCTGCAGGTAGAACGTTAATTTGATTGTAGCCGGAAAAACCATCCATAAAGGAGAAAATTTCACTGCTGGCACAATCATCGATAATTTGATCGATATAGGGCATGGGATAATTGTCCTTGGGACAAGCACGATTAATATCCCTATAGTCGATGCATGATTCTTTATGTCCCTTGTTTTTAACTGGAACAATATTCAATACCCAATCCGTTAAAGGAATTGGATAAATGAAACTTGCTTTAAGTAATTTCTCAACTTCGGTTTTGATGGCAGCAACTTTTTGTGGGTGTATTTGATGCAACCATTTCCGGACGGGTTTAGCGTTCGGGTAGGTTTTGATCTCATGAACAACAATTGAAGGATGAATTCCTGGCATTTCCTCATAGGACCAGGCAAACACATCATGGAATTATTGAAATAGGGCTTTATATGTGTTGACTTCAGTGTCTATACAAGAAGCACCTATGTGAATGTTTTCAACAATCCCAGGTTTGACTGAAATGTTGATAGGAACCGTGCGAGAAATATTGGCTAAATTTTGTTCAGAATCAGGATGCTTTAATGGATTATGTGGTTCTTTGACATATTCAGTGGTAAAAATGGATGAAAAATCATTTTCAAAATGATCAATCTCGGGTAAAAACGAAGACCTATGATGAAGATCTTCCCATGGTAAGGCATCAACGGATAACAATTCCCAAATTTTTTCATCAGTGTGAACGGTTTCTGAAAATGTTGATGACTCTGAGGTTGAAATTGAAAGTGATTTCCCATTGATATCATTCACTAGATCAGGGTTGGTTGAATTTGAGTCGGAAAACGATTGTACTTCCTGATAAGCAACTTCAAAGGGACTCAAAGGCATAGCATCGCCAAGAGAGTCCACCTCAGAATCGAATGGAACGACCCAAGGATCATCAAGAACAATGGATTATGACGAAATCATATGAATGGTTGCGAAAGGAGACTGTATGTTGGGAGGAGGAAAGGAAAAAGTTTCGAGTAAACCCGAATCTTTAACTAATCCTACTCCAACATTCTTATAAGGGATAGCGGTTTTTCCAACATGTTGAATACTCTCAACAGAGGATGGCGGACGAGAAATAAGTTAACTGATCTATTGTTACAATCTTTCCATTATATGGGAACTTAATAAGCTGAAAGACTGATGAAACAACAACAGTCATGGCGTAAGACCAACTACAACCTAAAAGAAGGTTGTAATCTAGAGGGGCATCAATCACCTCCTAATCTAGATTAACGCTTTTTCCTTCAATCCCTATAGGCAAGTCCTGAAGAATGCCATAAGGATGAAACCCTCGGCCATCAAAGGCCTTTAGAATTGTCGGGGATTGATTAAGCGTAGGAGAACCAAGGGTTTTCCAACACTGTATCGACATAATACACGTGGAAGCTCCCTCATCAATCACAGTCTTAAAACAAGGTCTGTTTTTGACTAACACTGGAATCTGGAAATCCATTTGATGAGGAAGACGAGGTGTACTATTTTCTAAATCGAAGACTATGAGGTTTGAGTCCTGAAGATCAACAGCTCCAATAGCCGACAGTGGCATTTTACGCTGTGCTAGACAAGATTGTAGCACTTCCAAAGCTGACATTGCTGAAGGTGAAACAACTAAATCTTCAACAATGTTATAGTTCTGAGCAGCTCTCGCATGTGGATTGAAAGCTGACTTTCAAAGTATACCCTTAGCGGGAGGTTTGATTACTAAGTCGGGATTTGGTTTCTCAATCTGTAGTGGATCAGAACCAGACGGAGCTAAGGTTGATGGATTGGAATTAGAAGATTCGGCTTCCTTTCCACCAAAAGGACTCTTACTCCCGTAATCTTGTGATCATGCCGTAATCCTTACATGTGACATAATCATTATGGGTTCTTCTGAGGCATTAGAGGAAGAGCCTATCATTTTATTGTCTTTATTTGGAAAGGGATCCTTCAAAACAGTGGGTGTTTGCGAACCTTTGATGATTTTCGCAACCTCAGCATGATGCGGGCAATCCCTTGTAAAGTTCTCCTCATCGCAGATGAGACAAGGATATCGAGGTTTTCGTTTCTCCTCAGTAGATTTAGTTTTCTTGGATTTATCCTTTGATTTCTACTTGTTCTTCTTCTTACCTTTCGTTTTGCCGTTAGATTTTGATTTGATCGTGGATGATTCTACGACATGAACATCGGTAGAAATTTCAGGTGAAGACTCTCTCTTAAGGGAATCTGATAAAGTTATTATGGGAGAAGAATTCTTGGAGGATTTCTTCTTAATTTTGGTATTAACAGTACCAATCATATCATCGGCAGCATGAGACCCTGAGGGAGGTACAACTATTTGATTTTGTTTCGAAAGGTCAGGGATTTTCTCATGCAACATACGTGACTGAGTATAAACTAAGTCAAGGTACTGAGCTTGAGAAATTACTTGCTCGTCTATAACTACCTCTGCCTTAGCGACATCTTCAGTTATCTTGGGTAATAATGATTTCACAAACCATTCTACCAAAATTTGGTCCGGGATAAAAACTTTCACTAAATGACGTCGACGTCGCCATTCATGAATATGATCTGAAATATATGTGGACGTCGACTGCTTTAACGAAGTTAATAATTCCGTGCCATTGTCGTATCGGATTGGCAGCTGAAAATGCGTAAGGAAGGAAGTGGCTAACTGACTAAAATTGTAAAAAGAGCCTCGTGGCAACTCAATGTACCACTTGGTTGCAAGGCGAATCAAAGTGCATTGAAAAAGACGAAGACGAATGGAATTATCTATAATGGAATTTGATGCACACCAGAGATGGTAAGTCATCACATGATTAGACGGATCTTCTCCTGGCTTCTCCTCAAACTTTTGTATATCACTGGGCAACTTATTCGGCATTGGCGACCAAAACGGAAGATAATTGATTGGATTGTTCGCAAGGCGTGACAAGTCAAGCAAATCCAAAGTTGCTATAAACGGTAACTAACAGTTTGGATCCCGAAAACTTGGGGTCATAAGACCAGCCCCAGGAGGAGGATATCCAGGATAGCTTGGTATCGGATTCGCATTTGGGATATTATTTCCTCCTAGAAAACCAGCATTAATCGGACTATACTGGGGTTGTTGAGGTTGTTGATATCTATACCCAGGGTACGGTTGATACTGATAAGCCGGGTTTTGCACAGCGGGCCCGTATTGGTACTGCCCCTGGTACGGTTGATAAGTAAATTGGGGTTGACTTGTAACAACCGTACTAGGCCCAGGTTGTCCTGCAGGCATAGAAATCGGAGTTTGGATTGTAGGTCCAGACTGGGGTAAAGAGGCCCGAGGAGTTGATATAGGAGCAGTAGAAACTGGAGCCGCTGATACTCCAGAAATGGGTGGAGTGGATTGAACAGAAGCCGCAGCAGTTGCAACAAACGTTTGGGAGGGAGTTCGAGGTGAACTAGGCCCAACCTGATGAGCTTCCCCAGATGTAGCAGTTTGAGTAGTAGTCTGGACAGGTTGCTGGGGTGAACTAGAAACAAAAGACTGTCCAGATTGAGATCACAACTGTACACTGGGTTCCGGAGTCTGTGGATATCACAACATGTTCATTCTGGGATATGGACCCATAACAGGTTGAACGTATTGAGGACCAAAACCAGGTTGAGTGTAAGATTGATAATTATATGGTACATTTCCGGGTCCTTGAACAAATGATTGACCTGAAGGTGGTTGAAAACCTTGAGGTTGATATTGACCCTGAAGTTGGTATTAACCTTGGGGTTGGTACTGACCTTGCGGTTGGTACTGACCTTGGGGTTGGTACTGACCTTGAGGCTGGTATTGACCTTGAGGTGTATATTGATACTGGGGTTGACCTTGAGGTACATATTAGTACTGGGGTTGACCTCGAGGTACATACTTTCCCATAGGGACATACTGTCCTTGAGGTTTCCCCCCAGGCGGTAATGGACTGCCTTGGGGTTGCCCCCCAGGTGGTATTGGAGTACCTTGCGGCTACCTCCCAGATGGTATTGAACTACCTTGAGGTTGCGTATTAGGAGTAGTACCAGACATCATAAGAATCTCTTTGACACTTAATGGTTTAGTTCCGTTATGACCAGGAGATACAGTATAATCGATGGGTCAAGGAGAAGCTCCTGAAAACATACCAGATACAAACTGATACCTAGGAGGAATAGAAGGACCGCCATGTAAAAAGGTTTCTGGTGTCTGAGAAAACAAGGATGACTATCTCGACATATTCAAGGGAAGATAATAACCTCTGGGTGTTGGATGGAAAGGAAATTGAGGTGGTGAAGACGTGAGACCTGATTTTCTAAGAAATTGGTCAACGAAATATACCAAGTGTCACCTCTAATGGGACTGTATAAATTAGATTCACGCTCCCTAAGTTCAATAGTCGGTTGATTTTCAGGGATGCTTATACCTTCGTCCGGACTTGAATTTACAATTTCTTCGATGGAAATAAGTCCAGAAGGAAGATTCTCGGTAATAATATTTTCTACTCTGGGTGAACTAGGACCACTAGAAACAGGAGAAGTAAATCTTGAAGATGGAGTAGCAGCAATTTTAGTTTCAGGTTCAGAGATTTCAGGTTCTTCGGCTACTGAGCTAGTAGGAGTAATACTACCAATAACCTCAGAAAATGAAATCGGTTCAGAAATA
Source organism: Pinus taeda (assembly GCA_000404065.3). Taxonomy (NCBI): domain Eukaryota; kingdom Viridiplantae; phylum Streptophyta; class Pinopsida; order Pinales; family Pinaceae; genus Pinus; species Pinus taeda. The sequence continues at coordinate 22,479 of APFE030299452.1, forward strand.
TGTTCTGTTGCTTACACTATATAATCAGGATGTACAATCAACGAAGACTCTCTAGCCTCCGGTGATCCAACCCTACTTTCACTAGGTGTGACAAGGGCTCGCAGCCCTTCCAGCTAACTTGGTGTAAATTCGGGAGGCTGTCCCCGAAGTTGACGGGATTGTCTCGGTAATTCAGCCACGATTAATTATTTAATTACTTCACACGAAAACAAAGAAAATCTCAGGAAAAACACCTAAAGTCTCTAAAGAACCAAACAATTTGAAGCACATGCCTAATAAATCTAGGAGATCAACCACACACAAACAGTATCTTGCCGGATCGAAAACAATAGTTGGTGATGAAATCCAACGTCCCAAAATTGAATACAGAAATGGCGGTTGGAACAGTTACCCCGACAACCTGCTTAATGAAACAGACTGGCACAAGTTTCTCCACTATAACCATCTCAAGTGAAGATAACCCCCCAGAGGGCCCAAGTGAGTCTAGTCGACGTCTGCTCCAGGTACAATGGGATCTTCCCGCCACCGTCACCTAGGAAAGAATCCTAAAGATTATGGTCACTAAGGTCACCAACGGAAACAAATATACCTGGGGGAACAGTCTACGATCCGATATTCACGCAAGGGCAGAGTAACAAACTCAATCCCCTTGAAGGCTCCTTGACATAATCCAAGGTTTACCAACAAGTGACCCCAGGCTCCTCGACAATGGTTAATCTGAGGTTTACCATTTTTAATACGTGAATATCTTCTATCGTTCCCAATGAGGAAGTATTGATTCCCACACTGGTTCGGATATGATCTCATGCTTCTCCTTTAAGAGGAGCTTTCCCAGAGCGTAGATGTAACAATTGGATTTTCTTCCTACCGCAAGATCGACTACTTGTTTGTTTAAACTACCTTGGAGAGTTAATTACTCCCTACTCCAGGATATTAGCCTAAGCTATGTTGGTGAAAAGAATCCTAGAAAATAAAATGATTGCTAGATTGATTTTAATTAAGCATTAATTTTATTGTTTGTTCTTTAAGTCAATGGGTGCAGAGATGAAACTTTGTGGTATGAAGACTTGACTCCAAAACACTAAAAGTGCACCTAAGATGATAACAATTCCTTTTCCTTTTCAGTGAATATCTAGCTAAGGAAGATTCGAAAATGCAATGCTTGGCAAATCAAATATTTCTCTTAACATACAATTGAAAGGAAACTTTTTTGTCTTTTCCAAAGAACTTTTAAAAACGAGACTACTAATGATACTCACAGAAAATCCCTTTTCTTTTCAACAATCAACATCTATAAGAATAAGCAATTCCCTTAAGAGAGCTTTTAAGATTTCTAGAAAAACTCTAAAAGACTATTGAAAACAAATTTTCAACAAGCTTGTATAATTTCTACGAAAAACTCAAAACTATGATTGAATTTTGAGATATAAACGAAAAAGTGGATTGAAAAGAAACTTGAAATGTTTTTGAGGATGTTCAACTTAGTGTTTCAGCTAACTAAGGATCAATTTGTTCAGCGCAACAAACTAATAAAAAACATCCAATTATATTTTAATAGAAAAAATGAAATTCAAAAACTTTTAATCAAGTTCAATCAAAGTTTTGCAAAAGAGACAAATGGGATCTAAATCTCTTCACGGATAGATTTCATAAGCTAGTCAAACTCAGCAAGAAAACCAGAGAGACCAGGGTGATCTAAGGCTCTAAGGCTTCGGATCTCTGAGCTACTACAAAGACCAAGCAAAAACCAATCCAATCAAACAAAACTTCTTAGAAAATCACTCCAAACAAGAATGCCAATGAAAACTAACTCAAAAGGAACTTTTGTCAAGACAAATGCAAGTCTTGGCATATACTAACAACTATGGATAAAAACTAAACCTAACTGGGTAGATGGATTTCAGGTTTTTCAAATTTTTGACAGGGGTTCGCAGGCATCTAGTAAAAGTAGGTGTGGTGCCGCTCTGTGTTACAATGTAACAGTGCGGATAGGTCTGCACTGTAACTAACTCAGAGGATGCGGTCCTCTTCCAAAATTTCGAAAAATAAAAAATTGACCAGGATCTAACCAGGACCCAAACTCACACCGATCGAGGAAAAATCAGAAACAAAAACTTAAGTTTCTCAAGTAAAAGCAAAGACAAATCAAAATCCAAACCAAAACAGTCCCCAGTGGAGTCACCAATTTGTTGGCTGGATAAATTGTTCTTGCGGACAAGACCGATCTCCCTAGTATCTAATGATATCTAGCAACAAAGAGAACAAGCAAACCTATTTCTCTCTAAACATGTTTCAATTCATTAATGAATACTAAGAAGTGTAAAAGACCCTACCTCGGTCCAACGCTTATTTGAGGCAGTTTTATCCCAACAGCTTCAAGCAGTTCTCGTTCAATAACCTCGATCCAACGCTTGTTTGAGGTAGTTTTATCCCAACAGCTTCAAGCAATTCTCGTTCAATAACCCGCATACACAAACAAGCACACGTCAAAGCATACCTGCGTATAACAAAACATGTTCATTATGAAGATCAAGGAGCTCATAAAACAAACCATTAGAGATAGTTCATTGAGAAAAATAAACTTGATTGTATTAACTTAATGAATAAAAGAACTTTACAAACTTTGCCTTGATGTTGCACAAGTCCTTTCCAGGGTCCAGCAGGGGTCTCCTCTACTTTGACAAGCCTCACTCACTTCCCAAATGACATGAAAGGTATGTGATCTCTCCTCTCACAAGCTCAAAAAGGAAGTCTAGTTTTCAGTAGCATTTACCCTCAATAATCTTCAGCTTTCAACCCCACTACAACCAGCCCAATGCATGTATTTATAGTGCAAATGGAGGAAGTTGTAGGTTCACCATTGAAGGGATAAGTTCCGCCTTCAATGGGATAAGCACCTCATATCATGGAGTTAGCTCCCTTAGTTATGGAATGGATGAACCAAGGTGGAGTGGACTTGCCAGCGAAATATTCCTTCTAGAAGTGTCTAGAAGTGACCCAAGATAAGTTTTTAAGAATGAACTCACGCCTTTTTTAACTTTTACAGGGGTTTGCACCCATTACTCAATATACAGAGTGGTCAGGTTCACAGGACACATGACCATTAGATGTGGCACCGCAGGCAATGCTAGGAGAAAGTTCAAAACTAGGATTTGAGATATTTGTAAGGTCTTTCTCCCATTTTCAAGGCTTGAAATGAAGAGCTGAGGTTTAAGACTTGCAAAGGAGGTATATATGAGTGTTTGATGGACTCACACAAACTGTAGAAAGTCATGGTGACAACTTTTTGTGTAACAGACTGATGTGGAGATCTTACGAAGACCTCCCAGATCCACTTGTACTACTACAACCTCAGTGGTACAATGCATCACCTCCTTCTTAGCTTGCTCGACCAACTGCTCTATCGCTGGTCCTATGCTATCTACCTATAATTCTATTGTGTCACCTGCAGACTGGCCAATTTTCCTTCAATGGAGGCCGTGAGCAGATAGGTTTCCTCTAGCCAAGGCCCCAATCTGGCCTTCAATACTGCCTCCTTGTGCTAAGTTGCATCCACATGTTCCTTTAGTGCCTTTGCTTTCTACATCTTCGCCAACCTTTGTATGATGGAAACGGTGCGCATCGTCACTTTGACCTCGTTGTACCTCTACTACAACTCCTGTGCCTCAGTTTCTAGCCTTTTCAGGTTGGGATCTTCCTACAAACTCGTAGCTACTTCAATTGTCTGTTTGAAGAGCACAGTGTAGTCCTTCACTGCAGTATCGATAGCTACAATGGCATCTTTGACAATGGTCTCGTGCTACTCTCTAACTTTTGGTGGATTTGAAGGCTGGGCCCTCATCTCAAGTTCTGTGATCTTAAGGTTTAGTTCAAATTGAACCTTAGCTAGCTTTGTTTGTGCATCGCACACACCTGCAGCGAGCTTCTATATTCTTGTATCGACTAGCGCATGTTTTGGGATGTTCAGCTCGAGAACAGTTTGGCATGCCTCAGCCACCACAACTGTTGTGTGTTAATTCTTTTATGTGACCTTCTTAAGAAGATCAATCGCAGACATCTTTTCTACAACCATCTGGGCATTGTTCACCTTCTTATTGCTGATAACATTCAAGGCGTGTTGTTCTCAAGCCTTTAGTTCCACAATCACACCATCCTGCAGGGTGTGAAGGGCTTCACTTGGAAGCACAGCCAATTTTAACCCTACTTTCTTGAGGGCGCTGACATTGGCCCTGTCAACCTCTGCTTCTATAGTCAATGCTCCATTCGGCAACATGATGGCCCAGGGATCCATTAAACAAACCATCTCTACTGCATCTAAGGTTCCATGCACCAAATAGCTCAACACGCCCTTCCTCGCCCTACACTAGTCTACACCTAAGTCGCCTAGATATGTAACTCACACAAACTCATTTGAATGGCGACCAAGGCCTGTTTTTACTATTGCTCGAATTGTTGAAACGGTTTTGTGGTCACGTCCCTTACTGTATCACTGATATCATTCAAATCACCCTCTGTCAAGGTGATTGGGTCAAGGGATGATTTTCTGGCCTTAGACTTCTTCTGTAACCCTACTTTCTCCTACTCCCTTGTGTGCTTAACCCGGAATGGAGCAGTCTTTGGGTCTACTCCTTCGTGTTTTGAGTGCTGCTCCTCCTCCTCTTTCTGTAGAGAAGGAGACTTTGACTCCTATTAGAGTTGCACTCTTCCTCTTCCTCCTCCTCTTCTGCCTATTTTTTGGCAGCATGCTCTACTTTGGCTTTGTCCTCGGCTTACTTCCTTCGTCTTTTGGCCAACTGCTCCATCTTTAACCTCACCTCTTCCATCTTTTGCTTCACGACAGACTTACTATACCCAGCTAATAAGTCTGAGGTCGTGCACCACTATACTGGCTAACTCTCCAGAACCATGAAGATTTCATCATCTGTCACCAGGTATGGAAGATCATACCATTTTTGTGTGGGTCCTTTGATGCTCTGATGGAAACGCAATGGAAGTTTTCCTTGAACTCCACGTATTCAGACAACTACTCAAAGACAATTGGTGAGAGTCATGGCTTGCGGTTGATTACAGTGTGAATGCTTGATTCCATGCGAATCTAGAATATCTTATTGTCCTTGACCCTTTGGGGGTCCTTCATGGCCCAGAGCGAAGCGAACTTCACTACTTCTAGCAGCTCTATTGCAATTGGAGGAAACTGATTGTCCTCCAATAAGTCCCACACAACCAGTACAATCGACAGCAACAACCATGCATAGTGGAATGTCTTGCTTTGGTCTTGCACTTCTCTACAGTTTGTGAGGAACTCATTGCAAAGGTAGCACGACCAATTAAATTGTACACCCTCCGCGCACTGGGCCACTAAAGCTACAACTGGTGTCGGCACTTCATCTACGTGACACTTCCTCATTATTTTCCCTACCAAGATATGGGTGGCCACTTTAACCGCAGGTTCAGTGATGCTGGAGATGGAGTAACCGCACGTCTTCTTGGCAAGCTTGAACTTGTCCTTCATTTGTTCAGTGAGGTCGTGCTTACCCCTCGTTCTACCAAATTCCATGGCCAAATTCAAGCATGAATGTGGGAGCAAACTGATCCTATGGATCAGCATGTTCATGATCGGTATCATTTCTCCTAACCACAGGCACCCATCATGCAAAAATCATAACAACTCTTTGATCACTATTAAAGTTATGGGCACGTAGTTGTAATGTAGCACCCATAGCAAGTTCAATAATCCTGCCTTGTCCACCCCTTTTATCCACTATCTCGAGTCACAACTAAGTCTTTATAGAAGACGTGATGCATGAATGTATTGGTCGCCAAGTGGGGAAAGTGCTCTATATCTACAAAATGCCAATACTCCATCTTTAAATGGGGGACGCACGCCAAGCGCAGACATTTAAATGTGATTTTGTTTGGCAGCAATGATGTGAAAAGTGTGGTTTTGTTCTCATCAATGTCCTTTGGTATCTTCACCTTACCTTAGCGCAGAGGGACATATGTTGGCAGCTTGGAGTGTTGAAAATGCAACAAGATGATGGAGCTTAGTGAAAAGAAGTCGCCTTCACTAAGTGGGCCCGCAGGCTATTTTTGGCGCAAAGTCTATTTTTAGACATATGGATCATGGTCTATGAGTTGCAGGATGCTATTTATGGATGATTGGTCATGTTGGTAAAATAGATGGACCTCTATT
>APFE030299456.1:0-15024 GCA_000404065.3 Pinus taeda
TGTGCTATCATTTCCTCCGTGAAAATTGACCACGTAACAAGTTTTTTACGAAAACAAAGCCCTTTATACCATAAAAAATTGATCTGGTTCTAAATATGAAGATGCAATACATAGCTTTTGTAACAGTTGTACACCATGTAGATCAAAATATTGCTCCATCTGACGTATCCAATTTACCGGATCCTTGCCATCAAACTTCCTCATCTTGCTTTTTCTTGATTTTAGGAGCTCACTCTTGAAATGGCTGTAACTGTGTACTTTCAAATCTTTAAGCTCTAAAACTATGAAATATAGTAGTCCTCTGTGTCCTCTTTCCAATGCCACCAGTCTGACCCCAATTGGATTCTCGAATGAAGAGTTATGCCAAATCTCCCACGGTGACCTGATTATAGACTAGTTCAGTAGAGTGAACTTGTATGAAGTCCCACGTGTCACTGTTTCAACCTTTGACTCTAAAAAATATATAAATGAAAACTACAGTCCGTCCTCTTTCTGTAACTTCTTACGAATTTTCAATCCGATGCTTAGAAAGAAAGTTATGACGATTTTCCCCAGGTCACCTCTTTTGAGTGTAATTCAGGAGTCTACATAAAGGGAAACTTCCTCAGATCATATCTCCGAAAATATCGAGCTAACGGCTCAGAAATTTAGACCCAAAGTTCAGCGTCAATTTTTCTCAATGGGTTTTTTTTTCGACTTCTGGAAACATCACAGAAAAAAAGTTTTATAGCGAAAATGCCACGATGACCTGTTGGAGCAGCGGAAACCCTAGATCCCCAAAGCCTCTGATAACAAATGTTATGGAAACCAGGCTCACAAAAAGATGAAAATAGAGATCCACGCCTTTAGAATTTCAGGCCTCTTCGAGGGGCAAAAACCTCCTTTACATCACATAAATGAACAATTCTTTGATGATTTCAAATGAAAGGAATCTCCTCTCTATATATAGGGAGTCTAAGGGACCTAACATAATCAGAGCCTTACATAACATAATAATGCAAGGGCACAATAATAATAATAGTGGGCTTCTATGGGGCTCAATAGTAACAATATGGGCACTACATGGGTACATCAATATAATAAGTGGGTTGTACTAATAACAATAAGGGGTTACTCTAGTAGTATAGGGGCCTAACATGAAGTGTGTTAGGATAAGCTTAGAATAGGACTTGAAGGAGGCAAGCCTATGGCTATGATAAGATTTGTAAAAAATAGTTTCAGATAAAGGGAGAATTTGGGTTGGGTACAACATTTTTGTTCAATGACTTGGTTGGGTTCCCAAGTCACAAAAAAGGTAAGGCTATCTATAAGGGCATGATAGCTAGGGAATGCCAAGGTGTCCAAGGGAATGCCAGGAAGTACTAATACATGCTAGACAGTTCCAAGGCATTTTAGGCATGCCAATAAGCTCCAAGTGCCAAGGTGTGGCACCAACACATGCTAGGGAGTGTTATGGCTAAGTTCCGGGGAAACACAATGGAGAAGTAGTTTCAAATGCATGGAAATGAATAAATAAGAGACTGACAAAGAGAGTGTTACCTAGCTAGTACGAGGTGTGCTAAGTGTCAAGGAGTGCTAGGGAGTGCCAAAGCATGCCAAGAAATGTGGGGGATGCTAACACATGCTACATAGTGCCAAGGGATTATTAGGCATGCCAAATGTTATGGCATGTCAAGATGTAAAATTTGTTGCTTAGTTGTTTAATCTACGACCACAGTTCGATGTGAGCCTTGTCTTGATAACCTGTTAAGTTGGATAAGTTGAAATTATACATTAGTAGCCTAATATGAGTTTAGGAAGTTCTTAGGTGAACAGGTCATAGTCTAGTTGTAGTAATTGTAACTTGGTCAAGTTGTTGTTATAGTTAAGTTGTTGTTATAGTTGAGGTAGGACTTTGTTGGGTTCCCATGTAGCAAAAAATGTAAGGGTAGTTGTGAGGGCATGATAGATAAGGAGTGCCAGGGCATGATAACGAATGAAAAGGCGTGCTAACACATGTGAGACAGTTTTGTGGTATGATGGTTTGATTTAATTTTATGGTGTTATTTTTATTGTCCACATTGCATAGCACTATTTTTCCTAGTTTGGAACATTACGGTCAACGAGTTTCAGGTGTGCTAAGGAGGGAGTGACAAGGTATATTATGCATTGTTTCCAAGGCATGCTAGACTTTAGGGAAGCATACCAAGATCTGCCAAGTGCCAAGGTGTGTCAATGTGATGCAGGAGCATGAGGCTTGAAGACAAATCACTTCTAATTTTATTCCAAAAATACAAAAGAAGTTTACAAGCAAAGGAGTGGGATCCTTTAGATATCTCTTTACAAAGCTTTCTAGATAGGATTTGAGCTAGAATTTAGGGATTTGAATTATCTTGTAATTAATTCAAGTATGTAGGCTTAGTTGAGATTCGTGAGGAGAATATCATGCAGATTAGATATTATCTAGGATTAGGGAGATTCGATCCATTGATTTAGGATCTAATTGTTGTATGTACAGGTACTTATGTATGTTTTGAATTAGTAGAATGGGAGCTTTGGCTGTGGAAGATTGGAATGTAAAATTTGGAATCTATGTATCTTTGTGAATACTATGCATGAATGTTCAATTCCTGGAGGTTTTAATTTCCTTGAAAATAATACTGGGTTTTGTTAATTTCCAATTTTCCCATTTAGAATTATATTTTATATAATCTTGTGTTGTCGTATCTAAATATTCACTCATTTTGCATTGAAACAACCTAGATGTATTTGAAATCACATAATATAATTTAGAGATAGACTAAACCTAGCAGAAATGCTAAGTCTTGGTGGAATGAGGAAACCCTGACAAATTCATGAGAATCCCTGGATAAGATCTGAATCATTCGATCGATAGATCCAATAGATCTAATGGTCATCGCGTACCAAGAAACACAGACGTTAATCAGAATAGAAGAGAGGTCTTTGTAGGTGTAAGGAGTATCTCACACACTCTGAAAGTGGTAAATGGTATTTTGCCAATTCACGTGATTAACATGAGGGGTTGACATGTAGCACGCGAAAACCACTTTTCGCATGCACTCTCGACTTGTTATGCATCGTGCAAGATTTCACACGAGATTACACAATAGTCGCTGGATCAAGCGAGAATGATCGATGGTGGAGATTTTCCAAGCTAGTTGGTGAGTAGGTGACATGATAGCCATTCGATTAGATGAGTCAGATCTGAAAGTGATCACGTCAAAAGATGCAGGTGAGTTAATTTAAATTTTTGATGTGATAAGGTTATGAACTGGGGTTTTAATTCTTTTTGGTTCTGGGGTAAATTTGAAGGTTTGCCATATACCAGGTAAATTAAATAGTTTTGCTATGTTAGAAAAATAACTAAAATTGGAGGTTGATGACTGATACTCCAAAGGAAAATCGAGAAGATTTTTTGACCAAACTTGAAGGAATAGTTTGTCATTTTGAAAGATTATCCTTAACACCTACAACCAGCCCACCATTAGTGGTATCAGAGTAGCCTATTGACACTGAGTAGAATCTCAAAGATCAGAAAAAGAAATCCAACATGGCTTTCAGAGTTGGAGGAAGACATGGAGGTGGTCAAAGAAGAGGAATACCAGTAGAAAATGTTGATGTTTTGGAAGCTATGCGACAGACGAAAGCTAGATTAGAAGCAGTGGAAATGGGAAATCAAAGAGATGTAGTTGTTGGAGATGTGAGTGAGCTTGAAGTTGAAGCTGCATAAGAAGAGGAACCTACAGAAGTTACTCCTGAAATGAGATTCTTTAAATCAGTGTTGGGATCCACATCGAAACCCAGACTTGAGGTTTCAGTTTATATAGGAGGTTTAAACCCTGAGGAGTTGATAAACTAGATTAATGACATGGATAAATTCTTTGAATATGAAGAAATGGAAGAAGCTTGAAAGAGAGTGAAAAATTTTGTCAGAAGATTGAAAGGACATGCAGCACTTTGGTGGGATGGAGTGCAGGCAAAAAGAAGGAGACTTGGTAAGCAACCAATGAAAAATTTGAATAAGATGGTGGCAATGTTGAGAGGTAAGTTTTTTCCAAGTGCTTATCAACAGCCATTATTTAGATAGATGCAAAATCTTAGATACAGGTCTCTGACAGTAAAAGAATACATAGAGGAATTTTACAAAGTGAGCATAAGAGCTGGACAAATTCAAGATACAACAGAGAAGGTTGCAAGATATATAAATGGTCTCAGAATGGAGATCCAAGATGAGATAAGTGGGTTATCTCCTAAAATAGTAGATTAGGCTTATCAGATGGTATTGAAGGGTGATGAAAAACTCATGATGAAGAAATCTGCAAGAAGTAGAGGTACTTTCCGAGGAAGTGGAAGTCAAGGTGGTAGAGGAATATTTATAGCACCTAGAGATGGAGCTAGCAGTAGCTCAAATCATTATTCACCCATAGAAAGTGATGCAAGTGGCAGAAGGAGTTTTTCCAGAGGAAGAGGAGGCAAAGCCGGAGGAAGAGAAATTAGATGTTACAAATGTAACAAGATGGGACACAGGGCCTATGAGTGCCCAGAAAACACAGGGACAAATCACAAAAATGTAATTGTTGCTCCGACTGAAGAGGAAGAAACAAAGATGCCAGAAGAAGAAAACGTACCAAAGAAAGTGGAAACTTTGGTAGTTAACAAAGTTTTGTTAAAGCCAGCAAAGGAAGTTGTTGAACCAGCACAAAGAAAGACTTTGTTGAAGATTATGTGCAAGGTTCAAGGAAAATGCCGACAAATGGAAATCGATAGTGGCAACACCGATAATTTGGTCTCTACAAAAGTGGTGGAAAAGTTGAAATTAAATACAAAGAAACATCCAACACCTTATAATGTTTCGGCTTCAAAAAGGACATTAGTTGTTAGTGAAAGAATAGTGTGAAGTGGAGTTGTAGTTGGGCAGCTACAAAGACAAAAATATGTGTGATGTGATGCCTATGGATGTGTGTCAGATATTGTTGGGAAGACCATGGCAGTACGACAGAGGAGATATGCATGATGGGAAAAAGAACACATACAAATTTGGTAAAGATGGTATTAATCGTACATTGCTACCTATGGAAGAAGAGGATGTATCAAGAAAATCTGATCCAAAGACTCTATGGCTGAGTGGAAAAGAATACTTGCAGTAGATTGATGACAACGAGGTAAATTTTGCATTGAGTTACAAACCCAAGGTAATAACTACTACCAAAATTTCTAATTTGCCAATTCAAATTCAAGAGAGGCTGGAAAATTATTGTGATATCATTGTAGATGATTTTCCGAATGATTTACCACCAATTAGAAAAATCAATCATGATAAAGATTTGATTCCAGGGAAAAATCTACTAAATAAAGAAGCTTATAGAATGACTCCCACAGAAAATGAAGAAATCAGAAAACAGATTCAGGAATTGTTAGATAAAGGATTGATTAGAGAGAGTTTGAGTCCTTGTGCAGTGCCAATAGTGTTGAGTCAAAAGAAAGATGGAGGCTGGAGAATGTGCACTGATTCAAGAGCAATCAACAAAATAACAATCAGGTACAAATTTCCTTTACCTAGAATTGAAGATTTGATGGCTTTTTCAAGTGGAGAAAGATATTTTACAAAGCTATATTTAAAAAGTGGTTGTCATCAAATAAAGATTAGAGAAGGAGATGAATGGAAAACTTCTTTTAAAACAAATGAAGGACTGTATGAATGGATGGTAATTCCTTTTGGGTTATCAAATGCTCCTAGTACATTTATGAGGCTTATGAATGAAGTGTTGAAAGAATTTATTGGTAAATTTATAATAGTATATCTAGATGATATATTAGTCTACAACAAATCTAAAGAGGAACATATGAGACATCTGAATTATGTCTTCTAGAAGCTGCAACAAGAAAAGTTACTGCTAAATTTAAAGAAATGTTCATTCATGAAGGAAGAGTTGGAATATTTGGGCTTTGTTTTTTCCACTGATGGATTAAAGATGGATCCAAAGAAGATAAAGGCAATCATAGAGTGGCCTTCACCGAAAAATGTTTTTGAGGTAAGAAGTTTTCATGGTCTTACTAGTTTTTATAGAAAATTCATAAGGAATTTTAGTAAGATCAATGCTTCTATTATTGACACTATAAAAAATGATAAAAAACCATTTAAGTGGACTATTGACGAAGAAAAGAACTTCTAGCTGTTGAAAAAAAATATCACTAAAAAACATATTTTAAATATGCCTTATTTTAATAAACCTTTTCAAGTGAAATGTGATGCTAGTGGAGAAGCCATTGGCACTATTTTAAGTCAGGAGGATAGACCTGTAGCTTATTTTAGTGAAAACCTGAATGGATTGAAGAAGAAATATTCTTCTTATGACAACGAATTTTATGCAGTTGTGCAATCATTGAAAAATTGGAGACATTACTTGATGTCTAAGGAGTTTATACTTTATTCAGACAACCATGCATTGCCAAAGCTTAGTGATAAACATGCAAATGGTAGAATATCTTCAATGTTTTAATTTTGTATTAAAACATATAAATGGCCAATCAAGCAAAGTAGCAGATGCCTTAAGAAGAAAAATTATCTTAGTTCAAGAAAGTCAAATTCAAGTGTTGGGTTTTGATTTTCTTCAAGAATTATATGAGAGAGATTTAGATTTTAAAGAAGTATTTGAAGCTTGTAAAAATCCTATTTTGTTAGACATAAGTAAGTGCCTGGATTTTTTCTTGCAAGAAGGATTGTTGTTTAAAAGAAATTATATGTGCATACCAAATTTCTCTATGAGAGAAACTTTAATCAAGGAGAAACATAGTGGTGGACTTGGAGGACATTTTGGTGCAGACAAGACTGATGAACAATTGCATCAGTTTTATTTATGGTGAAAGATGAGATTTGAAGTGGAGAGGTATGTAAACAATTGTAAAGACCATCAGTATGCACAGGGAAGGAGCCAAAGCATAGGTTTTGTATGTTCCATTACCTATTCCAAATAGACCTTGGGATATGGTAAGTATGGATTTTGTTTCCGGTCTACCAAAAACTAAAAGAGGAAATGATTCAATTTATGTTGTGGTTCACAGATTTTCTAAAATGGCACATTTTATTCCATGTTATAAAACTAGTGATGCTACTCATGTTGCTAATCTATTTTTTAAGGAGATTGTAAGGTTGCATGGGTTACCAAAGAGCATTGTTTCAGATAGAGACGTGATATTTGTTTGTCATTTTTGGAGGACATTGTGGAAGAAACTTGGTACTAAACTAAGTTTCAGTTCATCTTATCATCGTCAGACAGATGAACAGCCTGAAGTTTTAAACAAAATCTTGGGTAATCTTTTGAGAAGTCTTACAGGTGAACATTCAAAATAGTGGGATCAAATTTTGGCACAGGCTGAATATGATTACAATGATTCTCATAATAGGAGTACAAGGCAGAGTCCATTCCATATAGTTTATGGAATGCACCCAAGATGAGTGTCTGAATTAAGAGACTTGGGAAAAGCTAAAAAGAGAAGTGCTAAAGCAGAAGATTTTGCTTCAGAGATTGAAGCAATACATGAATAGGCAAAACAATAGTTACAGGATAACAACATAAAGTACAAGAGCAGAGGAGATTTGAAGAAGAGAGAAGTTAATTTTGAGGTTGGAGATTTAGTTTTAATACACCTAAGAAAGGAAATATTTTCAAAAAGGAAGTATAAAAAGTTAAAATTTAAGAAAAATGGACCATGCAGAGCCTTGAGGAAATTTTCTGCAAATGCATATGAAATGGAATTACCCCCTGACATTGGAATAACTCCAATTTTCAATGTTGCTGATTTTTACAGGTATGAAAATAGAAATGCAGATGATACAGTAGAATATAAAGAAGAATAAGAGGTTGATTAGGTAAAATAGTTACCTACAACAAAGGCATTGCAGCCATAAAAGATTTTAGATAAGAGATTGTTTAAAAAGACAAGACGACAGGAATATTTTCAGTATTTGATCAAGTGGAAGGATCAACCAATTGACGATGCTACCTGGATGATAAATGCCATGCTACAGAAGTTCAGATGTTCTGTAGAAGAGCTCATGAAGAATTTTTTCCTCAGGAATCTAATGCAAGCACATGAGACTTGAAGACAAAATACTTCAAATTTTATTCCAAAAATACAAAAAAAAATTACAAGCAAAGGAGTGGGATCCTTTAGCTTTCACTTTACAAAGCTTTCTAGATAGGATTTAAGCCAGAATTGAGGGATTTGAACTATCTTGTAATTAACTCAAGTATGTAGGCTTAGCTGAGATTTGTGAGGATAATATCATGTAGATTATATATTAACTAGGATTAGGCAGATTTAATCCATTGATTTAGGATCTAATTGTTGTATGTACAGTTACTTATGTAAGTTTTAAATTAGTAGAATGGGATTTTTGGTTGTGGAAGAATGGAATCTAAAATTTGGAATCTCTGTATCTTTGTGAATACTATGCATGAATGGTCAAATCCTAGAGGTTTTAATTTCCTTCGAAATAATTCTGAGTGTTGATGATTTCTAGTTTGGCCCCTTTAGAATTAGATTTTATATAGTATTGTGTTGTCACATCTAAATCTTCACTCGATATGCATTGAAACAACCTGGATGTATTCAAAATCATAGAATATAATTTAGAGATAGACTAAACTTGGTGGAAGTGCTAAGTCTTGGCGGAATGAGGAAACCCTAACAAATTCATGAGAAACCTAGGAGAAGATATGCATTGTCTGATTCATAGATCCAATAGATATAATGGTCATCGCATGCCATGAAGCACAGACATTAATAAAAATAGAAGGGCAGTCTTCATGGGTGCAAACAGTATCTTGCATGGTCTCATAGTGGTAAATGGTATTTTCCAAATTGATGTGATTAACCTAAGAGGTTGACACATAGCATGGGAAAACCACTTTTCTCGTGCACTCTCGACTTGTTATACATCGTGCAAGATTTCACGTGAGATTATGCGATAGTTGTTGGATTAGGCAGGATTGATCGATGGTGGAAACTGGCCAAGCTAGTTGGCGAGCAGGTGATGCAATAGCCATTCGATTAGACGGGTCAGATCTGACAGTGATCACGTCAGAAGGTGCAGGTGAGTTAATTTAAATTTCAGATGCGATAAGGTTATGAACTGGGGTTTTAATTCCTTTTGGTTCCAGGGTAAATTTGAAGCTTTGCCATATACCAAGTAAATTAAATAGTTTTTCTATTTTAGCAGAATAACTAAAATTGGAGGTTGATGACTAATACTCCAAAGGAAAACAGAGAAGAAGTTCCAACCGAACGTGAAGGAATACTTTCTCGTTTTGAACAATTATCCTTAACACCTACAACCAGCCCACCACAATACATGCTAAGGCATGTGTCTAGGGCTAAGAGTACAAACCCTACTTGAAATCATAATACAAAGTAGCTCACTCACATGTTTTCCCATTTAGATACTTTTTGGAGAGATATACAACATTGATGAGGGTTGTCATGAAGTTCTTCACATGTGAGGGAAGATTTTCTAGGCTATATCAATACCACATAAGACTTCTCATGCACTTTACAACTACCAAGTCTCTAAATTTATTCAGCTACTTGTATAGGAGCCTAACAAAAATGTCTGAAAGGGTGAAATTGAAAGGAAAAGTGCATTATCCTAGCCTCTTTCAACATAGCCTGATAAAGGTTATAGTACTCCATCATTTGAAAGAGAAGAACATGACATGGGACACCTTCATTAAGGTAGCCTTGAAAATTCATATAACCACTTCACCAAGTCAACACCAAACCATGTCAGTACAGTCCATGGAGGTGGGGTCATCAAGAAAACATGATGAGGTTTCCAAGGCACCCAAGCTTGAGGTGACCAAGACATATCAGAGAGGCATAAAGCTTGTGTTTTCTCCTCAAGTTAAGGAAGGGGCCAGGTCTACTACATCAGTAGAACAAGGATCACCATCACATCATGAGGCTTCTTTGCATGATGAGGATCCCATTGAGCACAAATTTGACCTAGTTGACTTGGAGGTACATGATGAGACTCAAAACCTGCAACAAGTCATCAAAGAGAAAGATTATCAGATCATGGAGCTCATGGGCAATTTTAAAAGGGCCAAATTCATCATTTCATTCCTTGAGAAAGAAAATAGTCAACTTAAGGTAAAAGAACTAGTCATGGAGAAAGAGCAATTCAAAGCCAAGAAACAAGGGATGAAAGGCAAGGAAATGGTGGGCCATGAGGACACTGAGCATCATGAAGAACATGTGGCAAGGAAGAGATCAAGGACAATGGGTCTTAGGAAGGCGCTTCAAAGGGAAAGAGAACACAAACCACCAATGGAAGAATTGAGCTTTGAAGATAGGATTACCATGGAAATAAATGAGGACAAGGAGTTTTGGCTTGACAAAGTCAATTTCCACCTTGAGAAGCTCCTTGACAAGGCCAATAGGGATAAAAAATTGCAAAATAAAAGGGCCATCCATTATTACACAAGGAATTAGGTTGCAAAGGACAAAATCAAGCAATTGAAGGAAAAACTAAAGGAAACCCTAATCAACCAAGAGGAGAAGGGTAAGTTATAATTTATTGCTGATGCATCCATTATTGCATAACATACCTCATCAAGCATATCTGCACAAATTTTGGGAGGATTTGGAGAACATTTTGTGTTTTGGTGCAAACTTGCAATTTTTTGGCAATTTTCTATTTAGGAGCGCAGCGAGCTCATGCTCTGATTCTTCCTCAGGGCTCCAAATGATGTAAACTCAAAATTTTTGGAAATATTATGACCCCCTCTCAGAACCCACTTTCCCACTTCCCTGGTCTAGGCCTCAGGTTTTTACAAATTTTCAAAAAAGAGGCCAAATATCACCTTTTTTCCCCTCTTTTTCCATTTCGTTGCATAGCTAGAGACACCTTGGGAGAATGGCCATATCTTAGCCAAAAATAGGTCATTTTGAGTGAAAAGATACTCTAAAGACATATTAACTCTTCCAAATTTCCAGAAAATGCTTCATATTTGGATTTCGACTTTGGAAAGGCACATAAAAATGGCCTTCGACAGGTCGTTGCAGACCTAGAAATTTCTGAGATTTTTGTAAAATTTTCAGTGTGTAATTCTTTGTAGTTCCTAGTTTGACTTTGGTAAAATTCAAAAGGGTGAAGTAGATGAATGTGAGGGGTAAAATTAAATGTAAATAATGGGTGGTTAGTCTTTTTAAGCTCTTTTTATGTAAATTTGACCTCATTTATGAGAGAGATTGGAGTCAAAGTTAATTTTAGAAGTCGTTTTTAACTTCCCTAGACATTAGGGTTTGGTTAGAACACCTCATGGAATAGTTCCTAGAGTCATGGATTTGACCTGTGAGAGTGGGGAGATGTTGTTTGGTCTGTATGTATCAATTTCTTAGTGATAGAATGGGTTGGATTTCAGAGGAGAGAACTATTGTAGCTTGTACTTAGACATTTTCTAGAAATCAAGGGCAATAGTTTGCAACTATTATATCATAATTCTTGTGTAGTCAGTTTGTGATGTATTTTTTTCTCTATTATAGATTTATATGAAATATATTAATCTTCTCTTTCCATTCATCAATTCTTCAATGGTTTTCCTTATAGTTTATAAACAAAATTCTTTGCACAGATCTCTATTTTGATGGAAAAATCATTATGTGTTACCTTCTTCCTTGCTTAATGAATTGATGTTTCATGCTCATTAAGACCCTTTTCTTCTTATGAAAACTACACTACACCAACAAACCCTAAGATCCATCACAAAAGTAATGTTACCTTTCTCCTTTATATCTTTGTTTTTGTAACCCTTTTATCCTCTAACCTAACTACCTAGTTTTTGACACCAACACTAGGTGCCAATAGGTGCCAAGTGCCAACTATCAATGCATTCTAAGTGAAAAAGCTTCCTCCATTTCTTCTCATCTATTTTCCAATAATTGATCCCAAATAAATTTAATATTAAACCATGCCAAATCATACCAAGTCATCTCAACACATGAAAAACATGTTATGAAATGCCAAGTGCCAACACGTGCCAAGTGCCAATGTGCATCAGGGAGTGTGATGCATGCTATGAAGTGGCAGAGCATATCGAAGAGTGCTAAGGTGTGCTAGAGAGTGCCAATCTATGCTGAGGAGTGTTAGGGAGTACTATGAAAGTAGAACGGAGCACTAGGTCAAAATGCATGGAAGTGAATGAACATGAGTGTGTGTTAGGGAGTGTCAATGAGTGCTACTTGTCATGCCAAGGAGGGAGTGACAAGGTATGCTAAGCATAGGTAAGGCATGCCAGGGAATATCAGGGAAGGTCAACAGGTGCTAGAGTGTGCTAGTTACTTTCGAGATGTGCTAACATGTGCCAAATAGTTCCAAGGCATGCTAGGTGCTAAGACATGCTAGGTTGTGCATGGCGCTAGAGTATGCCAATATGCGTCAAGGAGTTTCAAGGCAACAAAAGGAATAAACAATCTAAAACAAACGAAAATGAACACATAAGAGGGTTAATAAGTGAGGACTTTATATTTTTCAAAATGGGCATGCTATGCACATGAATAATATGTTCCAATACATGCCAAGTGTCAATGTGTGCCAAGTGTTAATGTTTGTCAATGCAATATTATGTGAAGGTGTTCTAAGGCATGCTAGGGACTATGTGGAATGTCAACGCATGATAGGGGAGTGTTATGCTATGCTAGGGCATGCGAACATGTGTTTGGACATCCTACTCATGGTAAGATTTTCTAGGTACAAAGATGTTCCAAGACATGCAAGGTGCCAAGGAATGTTAGTGTAATGTTCTAAATCATGTTAAGGTGTGCCATGAGTGTTGAGGAGTGCCAGGTCTCTCTCATTAATAGAATTGACAAATCTTGATTATGTATTAAATAATATAGTTCCTACACACACTAGTGGAACTTTATTTAAGGGAAATTTGCTAGATAATAAACCTAATAGAGATGAATCATGTGTTGAATCATAGGAAAACTATATTCTTATGACGTGAGGAAAATGATACATATTAATTACTTATTAAAAAATTGACTGACTATTATAACCACTATGAAATTGGACACATAATGAAAAAGACTCCATAAGAATGGTCTTAAATTGCTATCTTTTGAAAAAAATATATATTAACAGGTACATAGCGTCATCAAAATATCATTGGAATGATCAGCGACGATGAACCTTTTTTTATCATCACTAAAAGAAACCAAAAAGAGCATTGTTGAGGGTCAATAAAAGATCGTCACTAGAAGTGTCAACAAAGAGAGAATTAGTGATAGGCCTTTAATGACCCTCACCAAAAGTGTCACCAAAGTGAGAATGAGTGACGGGCCTTTAACGACCCTCACCAAAAGTGTCATTGAAGATGGCTTTGGTGATAAACCTTAAAGGACCATAACTATATACACTTACAATCATGATTTTTTAAATACTGTCACCATATGCAACATTGGTGACGGACCTTAAAGGTCTGTCATAGGCATGAAGCATCATCAATAACTCATTGCAATGATCAATGATGATGGACATTTATTTTCTGTCACCAAAAGTAACTAGAAAGATCATTGGTGACTGTCAACAAAAAATCATCACT
Source organism: Pinus taeda (assembly GCA_000404065.3). Taxonomy (NCBI): domain Eukaryota; kingdom Viridiplantae; phylum Streptophyta; class Pinopsida; order Pinales; family Pinaceae; genus Pinus; species Pinus taeda. Next base: position 13,608 of record APFE030299456.1, read on the forward strand.
AGAAGTGTCACCAATGAGAGAATTAGTGATCGGCATTTAACGACCCTCACCAAAAGCGTCACCAAAGAGAGAATTAGTGATGGGCCTTTAATGACCCTCACTAAAAGTGTCATTGAAAATAGATTTGGTGACAAACTGTAAAGGAACATCACTATACATACTTACAACAATGTTTTTTTAAAGACAATCACCATATGCGACATTAGTGACAGACCTTAAAGGTCTGTCACAGGCATGACCCTCACCAGTGACCTTTTTTCTTGTAGTGGTTCCTAGTCTCAAACATAATTTGATAAGTGTTGGCCAATTGATAGATAAAGCATACAAAGTTATCTTTTAGGGTCAAGAATGTGCTATATATGACAAGCCCCCAAGCAAGCAACTGCATGCAAAGGTGCAGATGATGAGGAACATAATCTTTCCTCTAATTATGAATTATGGTGATCAGGTCAGTTCTTTTACAGTTGCATGTTGCGATGATTATTGGTTATGGCACTTTCGATTTCGACAGTTTCACTTTTCTGGTTTAAGATTGTTGCACCAAAAAGATGGTGAGAGGATTACTTACTATTAAAGAACCTGCTAGTACTTGTGAGTGTTGCATCTTGTGAAAGCAACACCATGAAAGTATTCCAAAGGGAGTTTCATATAGAGCAAAGCAACTTCTTGAGCTAGTGCACAGAAATTTGTGTGGACCTATGAGGACATAGTCGATTGGTGGAAGTTTTTACTTCCTTACTTTCATTGGTAACTATAGTAGAAAGAATTGGGTTTAATTCTTGAAGAAGAAGTCCGAAACTTTTGCAAAATTCAAGGAATTCAAAGCCTTAGCAGAGAACCAAAGTGATCGACAAATCAAGGTATTGAGGTTAGATTATGGTGGAGAATATGATTCAAAGGAATTCCATTATTACTACAAACAACATGGAATCAGAAGACAATTTACAACTAGGTACACACGACATCAGAATGGTGTAGTAGAGAGAAAGAACGGGACAATTATGAACATGGTAAGAAGCATGTTGAAAGGCATAAACTTGTTTAATGAGTATTGGGTAGAAGCAGTTGCATATGTTATTTATGTGATCAACAAATCTCCTACAAAGAGTGTGATGAATAGAATACCAAAAGAAGCATGATCAGTATGCCTTACAGCATATCTCATCTCAGAGTGTTTGGATGTGTAGCCTATGCACATCTGCCTAAAGAGCAAAGAGGAAAATTCGATGATAAAAGTGAAAAATGCATATTTACTGGTTATAGTGAGCAACCAAATGCTTGTAGGTTTTAACCCCGTACAGAAATTACCTGCATACGAATTCTAAATCTCAGGAAAAATAAAAATGCGAGAGCATAACACATAAAACACATATACACAGAGATTTCCCACTGGATCTCAAAACTAAGACTACCAGCT